>JAMPIV010011096.1:0-271143 GCA_024509875.1 Oreohelix idahoensis | reverse complement strand
TGTATTAATTACTTTCATTAATATATATCCTGATTCAACTACAAAGTGAACCAGGAATCACAATCAATTGTAATCACAATTTATATATACATAATTTATAGATATGAACCTTGTAGTGACATATTTTATTAATCTTATCCTATGTGTGTCAGTTGTGTAGTAGCACTATGAGGTAATACTGGTTTTGTTTTTCAAGCTATGTTGTTATTTGTCATCATGACTTCAAGTGTTTGTTTATCTGGGAAATAGTATGGGGAAAAAAATTCACAGTTCCTGTCAATTTAAACAAGGTATTGTCCCTTTTTTTTTTTACTAAAATGTCAATTTTTGAGGGGACACATAATGTTGAGCTCCACTGGCCACAGAGGCTTAACTTTCGTGATGGTGGCAGGAAAAGACTCCTCTGCTCGATTGCTCCCCTGTGTTCTGGAGACACCTCACTAGTCGCTATCTGGACCCAGGAGTATGCTGTCAGCCTCCGGATTCAGCAAAGCTCAGACCAGGTGCTGCTCAATAACTTTAGGACCACAGTCCCACAATTCATGGAATAATACACAGTTACGTTGACTAGCAATGAATATGGCACAAAATCCGATCTGCCGCTGTCTCAGGCTTTTATTTAGCAAAATATAAGCTGATTCTCAACGCACTGTTGCTTTAAAAAGTTTATTTGAAAATGTGGTGCTGAACTAACGCTTCTAATTGCCTATATTGGCGGGTCTAACCAATCGAGCCATGTTTACACAAGCGTTTGAAAAAAAAGTACCCTTCCTTCCGTCTCCCCTAACAACAAAAGATAGTATTTGTAGCCCGACTAATCGTGTTTAGCCTTACATTTATTGCGCTCCAATCAAATAGGATTTAACATGGGGACCTATTTCCCGTACAATGGTGGTGTCAAAATCTGCCACTGAGCGATTCTGATTCTGGTGTTGTCTGACACCCTCACTATTTCTTTTGGCTATAATTTTGTTAATTCCTAGACTATTTGCGTAACGTTTAACATATTCTTTGTCAGCAAGTCCTAAGGAACCCAAATATATAAATTTGAGGGAGCTAGGTGGCTGCGTTCAAAATGTGCATTTTCTTCTACCTCCTGTTCACTTCGATCGATGTGGTGTCTGGGTACTGTCATGTTTTCAAACGTAAACCAGTATAATGTCATATTTCCTAATAAGCATTTTTCATGTTTTAAAAACCTAACTCTCGTATGGGTAGTGTTTTTTATCACTGTCGATTTGAAAAAAGTTAGTGCTAGTGGCCTTACACGCGTGATGGTAGTAATTGTATAGCGAGACGCGTGTTTAGTGTTGCATGCGTTCCTGCTTTCAGCCCTCCCTTCTCTCTATCCTAAGTTCATCTGTCTTTTCATCACGCCGTGTATAAAATGAAATTAATGGAAGTATTAATTTAGGTCATTACGCAGGGTGCCTAGCTCAAGGTTTTCTTAGAAATGCAGTACACGTTTTATTGAAGAAAGCGTGTAGTGATGCAGTAGGCTTTTACTATCAACGTGAAAGCGTGAGACTTCATTGTCCAAAGCGATTACACTAGTCAACAAATTTTCAAAAGTTATTTGTACCAGAAATTAAACATACCATTTCTTATTGATTTTGACATGCTGATTTCAAATATCATAATGAAATTCACCAATTGGCTCTGGTTTTTAAAAAAATGATGAATTTACATTACAGTAATATAAATAATGTATGCTTGTTTAATTCTCTGGGGTGAACAGCTAGTCTTTCTACTTTGGCATTATAAAAATTGTGGTTACATACTTAATTAATTGATATTTCAACATAAAATGATAGAAAAAATAAAAACATTATTTAAAGTTCACATATCATGTTTTAAAAAGGCACATTTGAACCCATTCTGTCATTATTCAGTTGCTGTTCGAGCTCTCTTTGCTTGCTTCTTGTAGTCAATCGATGAGGTGTCTCTTGTCACAGTCCAACAGTAATCAGCAAGCATTGAAGGGCTCAAATTGCCTTGATACCTTGTCTCCATAGCAGCAATGTCCTGGTGAAATCATTCACCATGCTCATCACTGACCCTCCACAGTTTGACGTAAAGAAATCCAGATGAGAATCCAGAAAATGAATTTTCAAAGACATGTTGCAGCCAAGACTCTTGTACTTCAGAAGGAGATTTTCTACAATTTCATTGTAATTATCAGATCTGTTGTTTCCAAGAAAATTGCCCACCACTGACTAAAATGCTAGCCATGCTGCTTTTTCCTTGCCATGCAACACGCAAAGAAACTCGTCATCATGAAGAAGTTTTCGAATTTGCGAACCAACAAATATTCCCTCTCTTATTTTAGTTTCACTCAGTGTTGGAAATTTTCTAATGAGGTATTTGAAAGCCTCATCTGTTTTCTCCATTGCCTTGACAAAGTTTTTCATGAGACCCAGCTTAATGTGCAAGGGTGGCAACAAAATCTTGCTGGTGTCGACAAGTGCTAGGTTCTCAACGTTCTTACTGCCAGGCTGCAATGACTGCCTGATTGGCCAATGTCTTCTGATGTAATGGTCACTTCGTGCACGGCTATCCCACTCACAGAGAAAGCAACAGTACTTGGTGTAACCACCCTGTAGTCCAAGCAAAAGAGCAACCCCTTTTAAGTCACCGCAAAGTGACCAATGATGATGATCGTAGTTTATACACTTCAAAAGCTGCTTAATGTTTTCATAAGTTTCTTTCATATGGACTGCGTGACCAACTGGAATTGACGGTAACACATTACCATTATTCAACAAAACAGCTTTAAGACTCGTCTTGGATGAATCAATGAAAAGCCTCCACTCTTCCGGTATGTAATTGATTTTGAGGGCTGCCATTAAACCAGAAATGTTGTGGCACGCAGAAAGGTCACCCTCTTTGAAAAAGAATGTAATAAGCGGCTTCTGGCGGTTCCTATACACAGAAATTGTAACATCTTCTGCCAGGAGATTCCACTGTTGCAATCTGGAACCCAAAAGCTCCGCCTTGTTCTTCGGTAAATTCAGATCTCTTACAAGATCATTCAGTTCACCTTGGGTTATTTAGTGTGGTTTAGTGGATGTAGTTTGCTCAAAATCTGGGTCACTTGAGGTTGATGGTTCAGGACCACCAATGTCCTCTTCTTCATCAGTGGAAGCAGCTGAAAATGATTCTGGTACTTTGGGAACTGGTAGGTCATCGTCATGTGGTACCGAACGTATTGCAGAGGGGATGTTTGGATATTCCAGAGTCCATTTTTTCTTCTTTGATATGCCTTTCCCAATTGGAGGGACCATGCAAAAGTAACAGTTGTTGAGATGATCAGTGGGCTCTCTCCAAATCATTGGGACTGCAAAAGGCATAGCTTGCCTTTTGCCAGTCAACCACAGTTAAAGATGTACTGCACATGTATTGCAGCATATGTGTTGCGCCCAGCTCTTATCTTGATCTCCTATTCTGCAGCCAAAATACAAACTGTACGCCTTCTTAATCACTTTAGTTATATTTCGTTTTTGTGATAGAAATGTCACCTTACCACATATATAACAGAAATTATTAGCACTGTTCACACATGTCCTTGGCATTTCTAACTAGGATACTTTTGATAAGGACAAATGCACTAACTAATGGCAAAATTTTATCAGAGATAAGATATTTATACACAAAGGTGATGTAATCATAGGTAGGATTGCATCATCAACTTCTAGTTACATTTTTATTGGTCATTAGAAAAAATTATGCAATCGCCCACAACAGTTGCGTCATATATATAAATTGACCGTAATTAAATAAACTAGTAGCATATATCTTGAAAACTAGAGCCAATCAATATTTTTTAATGTCATTTTCGTTTTCAGCACACCAAAATTAGTTAAGATCAGCTATTTTCATTTCTGGTACATTTTGGTTGTTGACTAGTGTTACCAGCCTTTAACATTCTTGGCTGCATCTAGACAGTTAAATTCGAGATTGTTAAGGTGGAGTCTGCTTCTGGCGCCTTATTCCTTTACCGTGAATTACATTCCGGGAAGAGACAATGTAGGAGCTGATTTTATAAGTCGACACCCTATTATTCCGGAAGAACAGACGAGAAACGATTAACTACAGCAGGTGTTTACACGTCAGCTATGACAGGTCACAGCCAGGAAAGGATGAGGCTATGTCATAAAACGGGTGTGTAAACCCACTTCTTAGTTAAATCACTATGTTGAGATACAAATATGCCCCAGCCAATCAACAAGCAACGTTCACCAGTCTCTGAGCCAGAATAAATTACACGAAGTATACGCCAGGAAAAACTTAAGCCCTGTTTTTCTGGACTCGATGTCGGTCGCGGCCATCTTGTCTCCCAATATGGCGGAAAACAGAATAAAATTAGGCATAAGCCCTGTTTTACGGGAGTTGGCCTAGGTCACGGATTGTACGGCGGATGGTACGGAACCACCTATAGCCAGTCAGCTTGCCATGCCGAGAACCTATCAACAGCATTCCTTAAGCAGAAAAAGTTACCTCATCTACCTATATATACGGGCGCAGTTTATTCAAACTCACACACACACCAACACGAAGCCAGCTAGACAACCGACTGGAGAAAAGAAGCTGTCAAGACTGATTTATTGCTCACCTGCATTGATCGCGCAGACTGCTTCGCTAGTCGAGTCAAAACCTGACCTGTTTAAATCTTAGAGGGTAAATATATAAACTTGTTCGAAAATAGGCCTTTAGCAGATATATAATGTTTGTATTTGTTGTGTGTCATTTATACTACCTACACCGATATATATTTAATATAAATTGTTTCACTATGAATGTATCAGGTTACTGATTGTATCTTGGGGAATTAGGTATAATGATTGTATTTCCTGATATGATTGATGAATACGAAATTCAAGTGGAATATAACCAAAACAGTCCTTGTTAGGACTCATCTAACTCCAATCTATTATCTCATATAACTCCAGTCTATTGTCTCATATAAAGTCAACTGAAATATAACCAAAAAAGTCCTTGTTAGAACTCATATAACTCCAATCTATTGTCTCATATAACTCCAACCTTATATATATATAACCAAACAGTCCTCGTCTCATATAACTCCTATCTTCAGAACACAACAATATTGTTAGGATGTATGTTACCAGCCAGTATAGCACTTGTCAGAGAGGGCCTGGTATATTATAGGGGGAAGAAAACGGTTGTATCACACCTATGTGTACAGATTATTGGATGTATTCATGTATTGAATTTATATTATTGGATGTATTCATATATTGAATTTATATTATTGGATGTATTCATGTATTGAATTTATATTATTGGATGTATCCATGTATTAATTTATCCGAAAGAATGTTTTGCAAGTAGACACCTGTCTTGTCTCGCTATTGCTAACTCATACTGAGCCATGTTGTCATTCATCCTACATGCAGACACCTGAGACACGCTCATCTCATACACAATAGAAATAGGTGGGCTTGAGGACAGAAATTAGCCCCTATTTTTACTTGTTACAAGTTTTATTCGTGTCATCCAACCTGAGGTCGTATGTCCAGTCAATCCAGCTGCCTTAAACTCCGCAGGAGCACAGTGATTGTACCAGAGCTACATCCTTAGTCCCCCCCCCCAGTCTTGGGTGGGCTAAAGGAACGATCCTCAGCAGGTGTTGTGTGCAAGAAACTAAGAAGGACATAACTTTTGAGAGATGAGTACACAGTAGTACCATTTCCGTCGGCAATTGTGAGCTATTAACTGTCTATGAAGAGAAAAGGATTTAGCGTAGCAAGAGACAATAATAAGATCATAGCTGATAAATTATACATATATACGTAATTAACAGCACAGCTGAGACATTTACTATAATTGAGTAACAGCACAGCTGATATAATTTTTGTTCATATAACTGGAAGACTTGTTTTATATATATATATATATATATATATATATATATATATATATATATATATATATATATATATATATATATATATATATATATATATATCTTTTGTAAACTTACAAATCCATTACATTTTCATCTTCCAACATCCATCCTTCAGCACAAGAGTAGATAGTGTATATACTAAATAAATAATAAGGAAATTGTATTTGAACGACTGTAGGTCAAGATGGCGTGGTAGGTTGAATGTGATCTGGAAAAGTAACATCAGTTTTCCTGTGAAGATCAAATTATACAAATCACTTGTATTATCTATTCTCTTGTATGGGTGTGAGAGCTGGACACTCACTGCAGATACGGAGCGAAGGATTCAGGCTTTCGAGCATAAATGTTATAGAAGAATTTTGCGCATTTGCTATAAAGAGCACAAAACAAATGTCTATGTTAGGGAGAAGATAAACACCTATGCAGGCCACCAAGAACCACTTTTGTCAACAGTGAAACGTCGAAAGCTTGCCTGGTTTGGGCATGTAACTCGTCATGACTCCCTTTCGAAAACGATCCTTCAGGGAACAGTCGAAGGTAAACGGAGAAGAGGAAGGCAGAGAAAATCCTGGGCTGATAACATCAAAGAATGGGCAGGACACGGTTTTTCCACACTTGTACGCATTGCTGAGGATAGAGAGCAGTGGAGGACCCTGTCTGCTGATGCTTCCACCATGGCACCCCTACGACCCATGACGGGTTACGGGCTGAGATGATGATTTGAACGACTTGTCAATTTTTTTATAATTGTTAAGTAAAATCTGTTTCCTTACTATCCGGCAAGCCCCGTGAAGTGGCGCGGGTTTAGTACCAATTTTACGGCTCGCCCCGTGAAGTGGCGCGCGACGGTAACGATAGCTAAACTAGCGCGTAAAAACGCGGTTTTAGCTCACGTATAGTAAGAGTTATATCACAGTTAGTTACACAGCGGGGGTGGCAATTTATGACTGTCTCCTCTCTACTAATTTTTCGAGATCAGATCATTCACAGCCGTAACTAATTTGTGATACCAGTAGTTCTCTCATACACTGGGACTTCACCATATTCTGCAGAAATTATATTTCTGTAATTGTTAGTACTATACTGATCTTAGATATAACCAAAAAAGTCCTTGTTAGGACTCATTTAACTGGGTGGCAGCCATCTTGTTTCTGTGACTGGACATGTGAGTGGACATAAGGGAGTTGTTTTTCTCTTATTTTTATAGTTTCATGTTCTCTACTTAATTCTCATTTTCTTTCTTTCCCTCCTGTCTTGTTTGTCTGTCCCTGACGAAGGCCTTGTGGCCGCAACGTAGGTTTTTCCTGTCCTTTCTCCTTGTAAGACGTATTACTATTTGTGTTTTTTGTTTTTTTTCCCCCTATTTTACTGATCTTAGAGCCAATAAAAACCTCACGCTATAAAGACAATGCTCACTTTTTATAAATCTTTTATTAGAGGAAAAATAGATTATGGAAGTATAATATATGACTCTGCTGCACACAGTAACAAGATTAAATTAGACAGAATTCAGCATCAGGCTTTATGTACAATAGCAGGTGCAATCAGATCAACATCAATGGGAGCTATAGAGGTAGCTTTAGGAATTCTACCCTTAGAATTACGGAGAAAGGAGTTAAGACTAAATTACATGAACAGAGTTATGTTAGATAAGTCTCACCCAGCACATACAGCTTTTACCAGATGCCAACTAACAACTCAGGCCAATCCAATGAATACCACTAGATACCCTACAGGATGGAAGTGTATGGAGGAAATTGTCCATCTGGGTACATTAATTACATCAATTAATAACAGTTGTGAATACAAGCCGGTGATTCCGCCCTGGGAGATCAAGAAACCAGACACACGGACTACCACCTAGCAGAAATACTTTTTTTTTTTTTTTTTTTTTCCTTAACCAGCGGCACTTGGGCTTTCAGCCCTTCGGCCCAATGACATATCATTGCGAGGCTGGGGAACCTGAGGACTTTCCTTCCAACCCGGTCAGGAGCTTCGCTCCTTCCCATCCACAGAGGGTTTATCACAGGAGCCGTTCAGGTTGTTCAGTCAAATTTCCGGCCGTAAACATTTCTTCAAACGCCGACGCCCGGGTTTGAACCATGAACACCTGGTCGCCAGTACAACGCCGAAGCCATTACACCAGCGAAGAAAACAAATAATATAGAAACTATTAAAAACACAGCCAATAAATATATACAACAAATATCAAAAGACAGCATTACTGTGTACACAGATGGATCCAAGAGAGAGGATGGCAAATTGGGGATAGGAATATATATTCCAATGTGGAAAATGGCAAAAGAATATAGCATCACGGAAAATACATCCATTTTCACTGCAGAGATGGTGGCAATACTAAAAGCACTAGAAATATTATCTAATAACCCTCCCAAAAAATTAACAGTTTTAACTGACTATCTTTCAACAATTAAAGCACTTAGAAACTTACGAGAATGTAGTAGACCTGATATAGCAGAGGAGATATTTTTGGCTACTACATACTTATATTCCAGAGGATGTTCAGTCTTAATTGCTTGGATACCTTCACATGTTGGCATAGAAGGAAATGAAAAGGCAGATAAAAAAAGCCAAGAAAGGTAGATCTGATAAAAATCTAATAAATGTAGGGACGAGTAAATCAGAGATTAAGAGCTTAATTAAATATTTAGTAACAGAAGAATTGAAAGCAGAGTGGGATAAAAATGTGAAAGGAAGACATGCATATAAGATGTCCAAGGCTCCAACAAGAAAATGTCAGATATCTAGGGAATTGAAAATTCCCAGTAATAAGAAACTTCTCCGACTACAGCTGGGAAAAGGCTATTTCAGAATAGAAGAACCTTACTGTGCAGGATGTCTTCAAGACTATAATATAGAACATTTCTTGTTAAAATGTAAGAGGTTGTCGTGGAATATTCTAATCCACATATATAAATTATCAGGTAAATATAAAGCCTAACAAATACATTTAATAAAGAAAAGAAAAATGGTAAAAGAACAGTGCTGTCACAATGACTGTACTCGAAATCCCCCTTGTTTTCTGCTTCGTCTGCAAATTGTAACGCTTTCACGTTGATAGTAAAAGCCTACTATATTATTACCCGCTTTCTTCAATGAAACGTGTACTAAACTTGAGATACGCAAGCTGATCGATGACCTAAATTTAATATCTCATTCATTCCATTTTATACACGGCGTAACTAAAAAGACAGATAAAGCAGGAGAGAGAGAGGGGCGAATGAAGGCAGGAAGCATGCAATACTAAACACGCGTCGCGCGATACACAATTGCTGCCATCACGCGTGTAAGGCCACATGCACTAACTTTTTTTCAGGCGGACAGTGATAAAAACACTAACCTTCCCAGAGTTAGGTTTTAAAAAACCTGGAAAACGCTTATTAGAAAAGATGACATTAGATGGGTTTACGTTTGAAAACATTACAGTACCCAGACAGCACATCTTCGAAACAGGAGGTAGAAGAAATTGCATATTTTGAACGCAGCCACTTAGCTCTTTTAAATTTGTATATTTGGGTTCCTTAGGGCTTGCTGACAAAGAATATGTAAAACGTTACGCAAATAGTCTAGGAATTACCAAATTATAACCAAAATAAAATAGTGGGGGTGCCTGACAGCATGAAATCATTTCTGCTCATAAATTTTTTTTTATAACGTGTTTGAAAAAACATTACGTTACAGAAATAGCCTACCATTTTAACTCCTATTTTATTGGAGTGCAACAAATATAAGACTAAACACGATTGGTCGGGCTATAAATACTATCTTGTGTTGTCAGGGGAAACGTGAAAAAGGAGTACTTTTTTGAAAAGATGTGTAGACATGGTTTCATTGGGTAGAGCTGCGAATATACTCGATTCAGAGCGTCTGTTCATTGCCACATCTTGTAATAAACCTACTAAGAAGCAGTGCGTTGAGCACCAGTGTATATTTTTTATAAAATAAAGCCTGGGACATCGGCAGATCGGAGTTGTGCTATATTCATTGCCAGTCAACGAAACTGTTTATTATTCCATGAATTGTGGTAAGCTTGAAATATTCAATATCTTTTAATGAAAATTGAATGTAAATTGATAATTTATGTCTGTATATATGTGTAGTTCAGTAGCAAACATGATGTAAAGCCTATAACGCTCCAGCCTGAACAGAAGGTGTCGGAGGAAAGTAAAACTGCATGGAATGGCCAAACAGTACACTGACACCTAGATGATTGACTAGAAAGAAATAATGCTGGAATTGCAGAGGCGTAGTAACCATTAGGGAGGGAAATACTGGTATAAAATATTTCAGATGAAGCTGACAGTTGGCCTAACGCTCTGAACTCAATGTTTGTGATGTATTGTGCTCAGTGTAGAAAGAGAGTATAAATTAGTTATGACGTAGAAGGTACATCCTTCTTGTTTCAGGGACTGTGGTCTTAAAGTTATTGAGCAGCACCTGGTCAGAGCTTTGCTGAAGCCAGAGGTGGACAGCATACTCCTTGGTCCATATAGCAACCAGTGGGGTGGCTCCAGAACTCATTAAAGTAATCGAGCAGAGGAGGCCTTTACTGCAGTCATCACGAAAGATAAGAGAGTGTGGCCATGGAGCTCAACATTATGTACCCCATCTTAAAATGACAGTGTAAAATAAAATTAAGAGGGGAATTTAATTGTTTTAACATCAGGAACTGAGAACATCTCCAATACTAGTTCCAATAAAGACAAACTATTGAAGTCATGATGACAAATACCAACAGAGCTTGAACAAAACAAAACCAGTATTACCTCATATTACTACTACACAACTGACACACATAGGATACTATTAAAAATCTATGTCACTACAAGATTCATATTGATAAATTCTGTACATATAACTTGTAATTAAAATTGATTGTGATTCCTGGTTCCCTTTGTATTTGAATCAGGACACATATACATTCATGACAGCACTGAATACATATTGTTATTTGAAAAGTTATCAGTGACTCCTTAAAGATATCCTCGTAGAGTGTTTTATGTATGTGAGTGTCACAGTGTTGTCAAGTGTGGTGGAATAAATTAAATTGTTTATCTGTCTGTTGTTGTTATGACTTACACTTCATCATACATATACCCTAGACATATAACGTAGTCATCACACTATTCCAGAATAATTCTGACTGAGGTATACATATGTGGCAGCAAGTAAGGTTATCTATAATACACTACTCTTATTAGATATAGATACCTTCACAGCTGATCTCAGTCAGTACACTAAGTCCCCTATAAATATTTATAACATCCCACTTCACCACATAGGTATGAACAAATGAGAATACCAATATTAGCATCCAACTTACCTATAAATATAGAAGAGGTGTTAAGAATAGACAGTTCTAGGGAACTGCATAATATAGTCAAACAATATTTAACAAGGGTCAATATTAGTGGCTGGGAATGTGAAGGTCTGATGCTGTTCTTACAATGCATATGACTTTTAACAGGTGAAAGTCAATTAAATATCTGTTAAAGTCAGTTATATAACTGGAACACCAGGCCTTTACACCCCTCCACTTTAATTTTATTCTTCTTCAGAGTTTCTTCTTGATTTTGTTTGTTTTGTTTGTTTATTTATTTTTTTTTTATTGTATTTTAATTTTTTAAATTTTATTAATTTAACGTATAAGCAAAATTGTGATTGTCCATATTTACAATGATTTGACAAATGTTTTGCCACTTTCTCATATCGGCAGTTGTTCATATTATTTGGAATTGAAAACAATATATATCCTAATTATAATCCATCAGAGGTTGAACGGGATATTTTTCTTCATTAATTTAAAAAAAATAATATATATATATATATATATATATATATATATATATATATATATATATATATATATATATATATATATATATATATATATATATATATATATATATATATATATATATATATATATATATATATATATATATATATATACGAGGGGCATTCAGAAAGTAATGCACCACATCGTTTTTCTCAGGAGCTGTTTATTCAAAAAGCATGAAATTTATACACAATATACATGAATATGTCATGTAAACATCGGTATTATTCAACATAATCCCCATCAACTTGTACGGCTTTACGCCAGCGCGAAACAAGTGCATGTATTCCTAGCCCGTACCAGATTTTGTCTTGATCATGTAGCCATTTCTTCGCTGCATGAATCACTCCTTCATCATCTTCAAACCTTGTCCCACGGAGTGCATCTTTAAGTGGACCAAATAGATGAAAATTAGAGGGTGCCAAATCAGGACTATAGGGTGGGTGGGGTAGTACAGTCCAACCCAATTTGGTGATTGCTTCCCGTGTTGCCAGACTTGTGTGAGGTCGCGCATTGTCGTGAAGGAGAAGCAGGTCTGCTGGATTCTCATGCGGCCGAACTCTGCGAAAACGTTGATTTAGTTTTTTCAGTGTCTTAATGTAAGCTTGCGAATTGATTGTCTCTCCTCTTGGCATAACGTCCACAAGAATCACACATTCAATGTCCCAAAAGACAGTGATCACGACCTTTCCAGCTGAAGGAATTGTCTTGAATTTCTTTCTTCGTGGTGATTGCGGATGATGCCACTCCATTGACTGTCTTTTTGTCTCAGGTTCAAAATGATGTGCCCAGGTTTCGTCACCTGTAACGATCTTAGCCAAAAAGTTCTCTCCATCAGCATTGAAACGCTCCAACAATTCAGAAGAAATTGCTTTCCTTTGCAATCGGTGGTCATTTGTGAGACTTCGAGGAACCCATCTTGCGCAAACCTTAGAAAATCCGAGAGTTTTTATAACTGCATTTGCACTACCAATGCTGACAGACAGCTGTAATGCCAATTGTTGAGTAGTGATTCGCCTATCAGTAAGAATATTGCCCTCAGCGCATTTCAACATTTCTGCGTTGGTGGCTGTGGCAGGACGTCCACAGTGCGGCCGATCAAGCAGCTCCGTATCTCCACTTCCTGATTCTTTGATTCTCTGAACCCAGTGACTGACTGTACTCCTGTCGACTGCAAAACTTCCATACACATCGCATAGACGCTCGTGAATGTTCACAACAGTTTCCTTCTCTGCAACAAGAAATTCTATCACAATTCGCTGTTTATAACGCAAGTTACTAGCACGCTCCATTTCAACGGTATAGGGCAGCCGTGTTATTTGGCCGGTTGCGGTGCAATTTAGTGCACACAATTGGAAAATGCCATATTTGAAGTTTCCAAAATTTCATACTTCTATCTTCATTATTAGCTGAGAAAAACGATGTGGTGCATTACTTTCCGAACGCCCCTCGTATATACATATACATATATATATATATATATATATATATATATATATATATATATATATATATATATATATATATATATATATATATATATATATATATATATATATAGAGAGAGAGAGAGAGAGAGAGAGAGAGAGACCGGAATGTCTGGAGTGGGGTTCACCGCTGTACATTGGATTTGTGGACTGCGGGAGGGCGTTTGACAGTGTGGACGGAGAGTCGCTTCGGAGGTTGATGAGGTATTGTGGAGTTTCCCTGTTTAGTTACATATTTTAGACATTTATCTGTTAGACAATGGCCGACTTGGCAAAATTTCGATCTGCTGCTGTACAGACTGCGAAAGAGTTAGGAATGGACGGACAAATTATGATTGCTTATGTTACGGCTGAATGTGACAAATATATTGAACGGGAAGAAAGAAGATTACAAAAAGAGGCCGAAAGAAAGTTAGAGGCTGAGGCTAAGAGGTTGCAGATTGAGGCTGACAAAGAGGCTAAAGCATTGGAAGCCGAGGAAAGAAGACAGGCTGCAGAAAGGGAAGAGAAGAAATTAGCTGCAGAAAGAGAAGAGAAGAGATTAGCTGCAGAGAGGGAAGCAGAAAAGGAGGAGAAAAGATTACAAAGGGAACATGAGTTACGACTAAGGGAGTTTGAGTTTCAGGGCCATGCTCCTGAAAATGGTGCCAGTCCCTTTGCCTCTGATGCCACTGCTAGCCAAGGAGCCTCAACCTCAGCTATGAATTTTCATTTAGATCATTTTGTTGAGAAAGACGATGATAATTCATACATGCCACACTTAAAGGTTTACCCATAATCTGTACGGGGTGTTTGCGTTTTCAGATGTGTACGGGCCGTACACGGGTCTGTACGGGTTTTTTCGCCTAATTATTAAATATACATATAAATCTTGTGCCACTACACAATTTGCGTCACGAGATTCGGCGAGATTTTAAGCCAAGTGGATAAAAAAAAAAATAACCAATGAAAATCAAGCTGCCTATTTTTCAATTGCCGCGGGATGTGCGTGGCGTGTTCATTCACAATTTTTCGCTAAAGCTAGCGCGAGGTTACTGATTATTTGAACGATTACGCAGCACTGAAATCTTTTTTGAGTCGAGCCTATTGTTTAGGATTAATTTCCAGTTTAGTATTGGTAAGTAATTCATTTTTAAAAAAATATTACAATAACATTGTTTAGATGAAGTTAGATTTAACTGTCAGATAACATAGGCCTATGCTTTCTTTTCCCCTAAGGTTTAGCATAATTGATTATTTACGGCTGGTAAAAAAAAAAAGGCTGATACCACTACATATTATTTGATTTCACTAAAACTTGTAGAAAGTGCGTAAGAAATGTAAATTTGAAAAATAATACAATAGCCTACAAATTATGGGTAGCCTAATAACGTAATGACGGTCGCCGAATGCTCCGCATGTATTTTCGTACCATTTAGAGTTATAATTAGGGTTACAGCTAGGGTTAACCCTAAATCTAAATGGTACGAAAATACACGCGGAGCATTCGGCGAACGTCATTCCGATATTACCAAATTATGAAACTGAAAAGAAAAAAAAAAACCACAATAGCGTGGAAAATTTACATCTTAACTCGATCAGAGAAAAGTTTATTTGGAGTTAGCCTACTTCTCTTCTTAGTTTTAATTTCGTTTCTTTAAAAAACAATGTTATTTTGCCTTTGGTGGTCATCATTACGGTCATTCAATGATTTATAATTATTAAATAATTAATTAGCCTACTATCAATGTTTGATTGACACTAAAATTTGTATGGGAAGGTCTATTTAAAACTACCAGTTGGGCTTTAACGGCTATTCCAATTTTTGAAGTTCGGTAGAAAATATACAGGCTAATATTACGCCAGCGCTAGTTTATATTTTCATTACCAGCTTTAGCAAAAAATTTATTAGATTTTAAATTTAAGATTCCTAACCCATAATGCTTATTACTGGTCTCTTTAGGCCTGTACTTTTATAAGGCACTATAGAAAACACAGCAACTGTTCTTCATTTCAACCATAAATTGTATTAATTTTTTTCCAAGATTCTATTTCATTATATAATATTAAAATTACAAATAATTATATTTTTCAAATTGATTATTAATATTTGTATTTACTTTTTCACATTAATATTTTTTTTTTTTTTCTGTCTAGCAGGAAATATTGCATCCATCTAACAGCATGGCTGAGCCTAACTTTAAAAAAAGGAGGTTAGAAGAAGATCAACGTCGTGGGAAGTTTCAATCTGACTGGACAACTACATTCCCTGGGATTATTGAGACATCCAAATTAGGCTCTTCACATGCATACTGTAGAATATGCAATAGAGATATTAAAGTGATGGCATCTGGCTTACACGATGTGAGGGAGCATTTCAAAACAAAACTGCATGAAAGGAACTATCAGCTGAAGAACGGAAGTTCTATCAAGGCCTTCTTTACTCAGCCTCAACAAGAAGATGATAAAATAACGAGGGCTGAAGTTTTATTTGCAAATTTTATTGCTCAACACAACATAGCTGCTTCTATAGCTGACCATTTTTCAGACTTATCAGCTGAGATGTTTCCGGACAGTGCTATTGCCAAACGTTTCAAATGCAAGCGAACCAAAACAACAGCCATTATTAAAAAAACTGCTTGGCTCCATCTGCAACGGCGCCAGTCATCAAATTTATGCAGGAAGACACCTTTCTCCTTGATGATCGATGAGTCAAATGATAGAAAAACTGACAAGCGTTTAGCTATAATGGTGAGGGTATTTGAAGATGGCATAGGACCTAGAACCAGGTTGCTGGGCATGCCGGTCGGTACTGGTGGAACCAGTGAAGCTATTTTCAGTGATATTGATGCTGTGTTCAGCGACTTACAAATCCCATGGATTAACTGTATAGGTTTTGCAAGTGACAACTGCAATGTAATGGTTGGCAAATCAAACTCTGTACTAACGCGAATCAAGAGCAAGAACCCTGATGTGTTTAGTATAGGGTGTATTTGCCACCTTGCAAATCTTTGTGCCAAGGAGGGTATAAAGCAGCTGACTATTCCTGTTGATGACCTTTTGATAGATATCTTCTATCATTTTGAGCATAGCTCAAAACGGAAAAAATCATACAGAGAGTTTCAACTGTTTACAGGAGTGGATGCACTAGACATACTAAAGCACTGCCAGACTCGCTGGCTTTCTTTGCAGAAAGTAGTGGACAGAATTTTAAATCAATATTCTGCTCTATCTTCATACTTCGAGAGCCACGACGATATGGAAAAACCATGCCGTGTCAAAAACATTCATCAGTTACTAAAATCACCACTGACCCAGATGACTCTACGTTTTCTCCAATTTGTGCTACCTCTGTTGACTGAATTTAACAAATTGTTTCAGACAGATGAGTCCCAAATAGGTGGTATGATGGATGAAATGGATCGTCTGCTACGAAAATTTATTGTCAAATTTGTAGAGATGAAATATGTAAAAGAGGTGAAAGATATAAGATTGTTAAAGTATGCTGAACGTGATCTACAGCATGATGACCATACACTTGCTGTTGGTCTGTCCAACAGGACATTACTGGAAGAGTTAGATATAAGTTCTCAAGTGAGAAATTCATTTTTCAGAGATGTGAGGAACTTTTATGTTGCTGTTGTGAAAAAGATATTGGATAAATTTCCATTTGAGAATGAAGTCCTTAAGGATATCAAAATTCTTGATCAGCCTTTAAAGACACAGTTCAATATACAGCAATCTGTAAGCTGGCCAACACTTTTGCACCACATTTAGACCAAGAGGTGTTAAAGGATGAATGTGAAGATTATTGTTTGCTGCCTGATGAATGTATTTCAAGATTTGACGCTGGACAAAAAAGAAGCTTTTCTAGGTACTGGCTTGACATAATCAACCTGAAAACTAGCACTGGTCGTACACGATTTCCCAGTCTAGCAGTCATAGTGAAACGCTTATTGACATTGCCTCACAGCAATGCTGACTGTGAGAGGTCTTTCTCTATGATGAAAAAGATTCACACGGACTGCAGAAATAGACTAAATGATGATACAGTCACAGCATTTCTACAATGCAAAATAAATTCTAACTCTTGTTGTTTAGGTTTTAAAGCAAGTGAAGACATGCTTAAAAAGGCAAAGGCCGCATGTCACTATGATGGTGCAGAACCATCTAATTGAATATACTTTTACATGACTAAACTCTTTTGTTACGTTTTTCAGTCTTTGTACAGGTTTTGCGGGTCTTTGTACAGGTTTTGCGGGTCTTTGTACAGGTTTTTTTAATTTTTTGTACAGGTTTTTCATCTCTGAGGTGTGGCATGTATGTGATATAGAGAGCTATCTAAATAGGTACGAACTATTAGCTACCACGTATGGGTTAGAGAGAGAAAGGTGGAGCTTAAAGTTATCTCAAGGACTTCGTGGGGCAGCTTATGAAGTTTTTGCAAAAATGAGCAGAGGTGATCAGGAAAATTATGACATGCTAAAGCAGGCTCTTTTGTTAAGATATGAAAAGAATGCAGAATTTTATAGGAAAAAATTTAGGAATGCTAAACTACTGTCAGGTGAAACCTATCACCAGTTCTCTGCACGAATAGAGACATACTTGGAGAAATGGACTTCTCTGGGGAAAACCCAAGATCTTAAGGAAATGGTCCTTATAGAGCAATTAAGAGAGTCCATGGCTCCAGACCTGAGAAAGTTTCTCATGGAACAAGGTGCAGAGAGGCTGGGTGAGTTGCTAAATGTTGCTGAAAGGTATCAAGCAGCTCAAGCAGAGGTAACAGGTAATAAAAAGAAACAAGTGGATAACTTTAGGGCACCACAGAACTTTAACAAATTTGATCCTAGGGATCAAAACAAAGGTAAGCACCAGTTTGATAGGCCACGGTATGAAAATAAAAATAAATTCCCACAATTCGATGAAAGGAAATATGATGAAAGAAAATCTTTCAACCAAGGGAAAAGGTGGTGTAAAAATTGTCAGATGGACAATCATGACACTGACCGTTGCAGAAGGAAACCTGTGTATATGGCCACCCTTCAGGTCAGGTCGACCTCAAGACAGGAGGAGGATATTATGTTGAATACCACTCCAGATGAGATGAGGAAGGCACAGGCTGGGGACAAGACCCTCAAGCCTTGTTTCAGAAAATTGTCAACTTGTCATACAACTCCAGGCAAGGGAGATTTTTACATGAAAAACAAGTTGATGTATAGGAAGACTGGAGCTAAATCCAAAGGTCAGGGACAGCTGGTACTTCCTAAAAGATATAGGGCAGAATTAATAAGGAGCCTACATGTGAAACCAGATGGGGACCATGAGAAGATAGGTACCATCATCCAAAAGGTGGCTCACAATTATTATTGGCCCAAGGCAAGATGGGACATTGAGAATTTTGTAGAAAGGTGTAGCATAGCACATGAGGGAACACCCACAAGAGGGAACATTGATCAGGACCTGGACACGCCACGGGGCAAAATTAGGCCTGACAATAAAAGGAAAAATAAATTTGATAAAGTGGACCAAATGGAATGGGAAGCCCCTTTTCACGGACAAGCTTCACTTAACTGTTTTACAATGGCCACTATGCGGAGAGTGCAAAAAGATGTCTTACCCCAGGATAAGCCGAAAATCCCTCAATCGGACTTAAACAAACTGGAGGAAGAGGATGTAGAGAGGAAATCTCTCATCAAGAATTTTAAGTGGGGAGAAAGCCCCAAAAGGAAAATTGGTAGCGGTCGTTTTGTGCATGATAATTCTGGGAAGAAAAATCATCACTATAGAGCTTCGAGTGGAAGAGACCATACCGGTGCATGGACAAATAGGTCCACAAAATTAAAGGTCCATATGTAGCTTTGTTAAGAACGTGGACTGATGAAAAGGCAGAGGAAAACATTACATCTTCATACCAATATGTGAATGAGCTGACCACTCGTTTAAAAACTGGCTGGAAACTTGCCAATGAAAATTTGAAACAAGCCAGGAAGAAACATGCTGCCTATTATAACAGAAAGGCGAAAGACAGAGATTTGGCTGTGGGAGAGAAGGTACTGCTTCTTCTCCCCGGGAGTCAGAATAAGTTACAAATTGGATGGCAGGGTCCATATACAGTTTTAGAGAAGGTGTCTAGAACAAATTATAAGATAGATAAGAAGGGGAAAGAAAAAATCTATCATGTGAATCTCCTGAAGAAATATTTGGAAAGAGAACATCAGGAAGAGACACACTTGTTGACCTTGTCCATCGCCATGGAGATGAAAAAGGAACCACTTTCATCATTTGAATATCCATTACACCCCTGTGAGACAGCAGCACAGGTGAAAATCAGTACACATTTAACGAAAACTCAGAAAGAGAGAGTGCAACAGGTTCTAAATAATCATGCAGAGGTGTTAACAGACCGACCAGGGCATACAAACCTATTGGAATATGATATGAAACTGATAGACCCCACACCTGTCTGTATGAAACCATATTCGATTCCGTTTGCTAAGGAGAAAGCTTTGAAGGAAGAGATAGACTATCTGTTGAAGGAAGGAATTATTTCGCACAGTGAATCTTCGTATAGTTCCGGTGTTGTACTCTTAAGGAAGCCCTCTGGAGAACATAGACTCTGTATAGATTACAGGAGACTGAATGCTATTACAGAAGGACAAGTGGATCCATTGCCGGATACAAATCAGCTGTTTGCCAGACTAAATAAAGCTAAATATTTCTCAAAAGTGGATCTGAGTAAAGGATACTATCAGATTCCAGTAAACCTGAGGTTAGACCATACCTAGCTTTTAGTACCTCAGAAGGACACTATGAGTTTAATAGATTGCCATTTGGATTGAAGAATGCGCCTAGTGTCTTCTCTAGAATGATGAGAAAATTATTGGACCCTCTGAATAATCCATATATAACAAATTTCATGGACGATATCCTTATAGCAACAGAAACATTTGAGGAACACATTGACTCTCTGAACATGCTGTTTAATCGACTTAGGGAAGCAAATTTAACAGCCCGACAAACCAAATGTTGCGTTGGATGTAAAGAATTGGAATTTTTGGGACACACAGTTTATCAGGGAAACATGACCCCTGACCCAAAGAATTTAGAGAAACTACAGAAAGCCCCGAGACCACAAACCAAGAAGGACGTGAGATCCTTTGTCTCATTATGTGGTTTCTACCAGAAGTATATTAAAAACTTTAATTCCATATGTGCACCGTTAACTGATTTGACACGTAAAGGACATCCAGATCGCATTACATGGACACCACAATGTGAAATGGCTTACCAAGAATTGAAGGAAAAGCTCACAAGTAAACCTATTTTGAAATTACCTGACTTAAGTCAAGAATTCATAGTAAGGACGGATGCCAGTAATATTGGGTTAGGTGCAACTCTACTACAGAAATCAGATGCATTGGATGGGGAATTAAGCCCAGTGGCATATGGTAGCAGAAAGTTGAATAAAGCTGAAATCAACTACTCAACTAGCGAAAAAGAATGTCTTGCAGTAATATGGGCAATAAGGAAATTCAATATTTATCTGTATGGGAAGGCATTTAAGTTGCAAACGGATCACAAACCTTTATCGTTTCTAGCACAGGCTAGGCATGAGAACTCTAGGTTACTCCGATGGTCCTTACTTTTGGCTCCATATAATTTTAGCATTGAGTATATATCTGGAAAAACAAATTTGGGAGCGGATTTTTTTAAGCCGCCATCCGTGTGATGAGAATCACCGTAAACCCCAGAAATAATAATAAATTTCTCTATGTGTATATAGAATAAAGGACTGACATATAATGTCTGTTTTAAGAGGGGAGATGTCGTGGAATATTCTAATCCACATATATAAATTATCAGGTAAATATAAAGCCTAACAAATACATTTAATAAAGAAAAGAAAAATGGTAAAAGAACAGTGCTGTCACAATGACTGTACTCGAAATCCCCCTTGTTTTCTGCTTCGTCTGCAAATTGTAACGCTTTCACGTTGATAGTAAAAGCCTACTATATTATTACCCGCTTTCTTCAATGAAACGTGTACTAAACTTGAGATACGCAAGCTGATCGATGACCTAAATTTAATATCTCATTCATTCCATTTTATACACGGCGTAACTAAAAAGACAGATAAAGCAGGAGAGAGAGAGGGGCGAATGAAGGCAGGAAGCATGCAATACTAAACACGCGTCGCGCGATACACAATTGCTGCCATCACGCGTGTAAGGCCACATGCACTAACTTTTTTTCAGACGGACAGTGATAAAAACACTAACCTTCCCAGAGTTAGGTTTTAAAAAAACCTGGAAAACGCTTATTAGAAAAGATGACATTAGATGGGTTTACGTTTGAAAACATTACAGTACCCAGACAGCACATCTTCGAAACAGGAGGTAGAAGAAATTGCATATTTTGAACGCAGCCACTTAGCTCTTTTAAATTTGTATATTTGGGTTCCTTAGGGCTTGCTGACAAAGAATATGTAAAACGTTACGCAAATAGTCTAGGAATTACCAAATTATAACCAAAATAAAATAGTGGAGGTGCCTGACAGCATGAAATCATTTCTGCTCATAAAATTTTTTTTATAACGTGTTTGAAAAAACATTACGTTACAGAAATAGCCTACCATGTTAACTCCTATTTTATTGGAGTGCAACAAATATAAGACTAAACACGATTGGTCGGGCTATAAATACTATCTTGTGTTGTCAGGGGAAACGTGAAAAAGGAGTACTTTTTTGAAAAGATGTGTAGACATGGTTTCATTGGGTAGAGCTGCGAATATACTCGATTCAGAGCGTCTGTTCATTGCCACATCTTGTAATAAACCTACTAAGAAGCAGTGCGTTGAGCACCAGTGTATATTTTTTATAAAATAAAGCCTAGGACATCGGCAGATCGGAGTTGTGCTATATTCATTGCCAGTCAACGAAACTGTTTATTATTCCATGAATTGTGGTAAGCTTGAAATATTCAATATCTTTTAATGAAAATTGAATGTAAATTGATAATTTATGTCTGTATATATGTGTAGTTCAGTGGCAAACATGATGTAAAGCCTATAATGCTCCAGCCTGAACAGAAGGTGTCGGAGGAAAGTAAAACTGCATGGAATGGCCAAACAGTACACTGACACCTAGATGATTGACTAGAAAGAAATAATGCTGGAATTGCAGAGGCGTAGTAACCATTAGGGAGGGAAATACTGGTATAAAATATTTCAGATGAAGCTGACAGTTGGCCTAACGCTCTGAACTCAATGTTTGTGATGTATTGTGCTCAGTGTAGAAAGAGAGTATAAATTAGTTATGACGTAGAAGGTACATCCTTCTTGTTTCAGGGACTGTGGTCTTAAAGTTATTGAGCAGCACCTGGTCAGAGCTTTGCTGAAGCCAGAGGTGGACAGCATACTCCTTGGTCCATATAGCAACCAGTGGGGTGGCTCCAGAACTCATTAAAGTAATCGAGCAGAGGAGGCCTTTACTGCAGTCATCACGAAAGATAAGAGAGTGTGGCCATGGAGCTCAACATTATGTACCCCATCTTAAAATGAGTATGTAAAATAAAATTAAGAGGGGAATTTAATTGTTTTAATATCAGGAACTGAGAACATCTCCAATACTAGTTCCAATAAAGACAAACTATTGAAGTCATGATGACAAATACCAACAGAGCTTGAACAAAACAAAACCAGTATTACCTCATATTACTACTACACAACTGACACACATAGGATACTATTAAAAATCTATGTCACTACAAGATTCATATTGATAAATTCTGTACATATAACTTGTAATTAAAATTGATTGTGATTCCTGGTTCCCTTTGTATTTGAATCAGGACACATATACATTCATGACAGCACTGAATACATATTGTTATTTGAAAAGTTATCAGTGACTCCTTAAAGATATCCTCGTAGAGTGTTTTATGTATGTAAGTGTCACAGTGTTGTCAAGTGTGGTGGAATAAATTAAATTGTTTATCTGTCTGTTGTTGTTATGACTTACACTTCATCATACATATACCCTAGACATATAACGTAGTCATCACACTATTCCAGAATAATTCTGACTGAGGTATACATATGTGGCAGCAAGTAAGGTTATCTATAATACACTACTCTTATTAGATATAGATACCTTCACAGCTGATCTCAGTCAGTACACTAAGTCCCCTATAAATATTTATAACATCCCACTTCACCACATAGGTATGAACAAATGAGAATACCAATATTAGCATCCAACTTACCTATAAATATAGAAGAGGTGTTAAGAATAGACAGTCCTAGGGAACTGCATAATATAGTCAAACAATATTTAACAAGGGTCAATATTAGTGGCTGGGAATGTGAAGGTCTGATGCTGTTCTTACAATGCATATGACTTTTAACAGGTGAAAGTCAATTAAATATCTGTTAAAGTCAGTTATATAACTGGAACACCAGGCCTTTACACCCCTCCACTTTAATTTTATTCTTCTTCAGAGTTTCTTCTTGATTTTGTTTGTTTATTTATTTATTTTTTATTGTATTTTAATTTTTTAAATTTTATTAATTTAACGTATAAGCAAAATTGTGATTGTCCATATTTACAATGATTTGACAAATGTTATGCCACTTTCTCATATCGGCAGTTGTTCATATTATTTGGAATTGAAAACAATATATATCCTAATTACAATCCATCAGAGGTTGAACGGGATATTTTTCTTCATTAATTTAAAAAAAATAATATATATATATATATATATATATATATATATATATATATATATATATATATATATATATATATATATATATATATATATATATATATATATATATATATATATATATATATATATATATATATATATATATATATATATATATATATACGAGGGGCATTCAGAAAGTAATGCACCACATCGTTTTTCTCAGGAGCTGTTTATTAAAAAAGCATGAAATTTATACACAATATACATGGATATGTCATGTAAACATCGGTATTATTCAACATAATCCCATCAACTTGTACGGCTTTACGCCAGCGCGAAACAAGTGCATGTATTCCTAGCCCGTACCAGATTTTGTCTTGATCATGTAGCCATTTCTTCGCTGCATGAATCACTCCTTCATCATCTTCAAACCTTGTCCCACGGAGTGCATCTTTAAGTGGACCAAATAGATGAAAATTAGAGGGTGCCAAATCAGGACTATAGGGTGGGTGGGGTAGTACAGTCCAACCCAATTTGGTGATTGCTTCCCGTGTTGCCAGACTTGTGTGAGGTCGCGCATTGTCGTGAAGGAGAAGCAGGTCTGCTGGATTCTCATGCGGCCGAACTCTGCGAAAACGTTGATTTAGTTTTTTCAGTGTCTTAATGTAAGCTTGCGAATTGATTGTCTCTCCTCTTGGCATAACGTCCACAAGAATCACACATTCAATGTCCCAAAAGACAGTGATCACGACCTTTCCAGCTGAAGGAATTGTCTTGAATTTCTTTCTTCGTGGTGATTGCGGATGATGCCACTCCATTGACTGTCTTTTTGTCTCAGGTTCAAAATGATGTGCCCAGGTTTCGTCACCTGTAACGATCTTAGCCAAAAAGTTCTCTCCATCAGCATTGAAACGCTCCAACAATTCAGAAGAAATTGCTTTCCTTTGCAATCGGTGGTCATTTGTGAGACTTCGAGGAACCCATCTTGCGCAAACCTTAGAAAATCCGAGAGTTTTTATAACTGCATTTGCACTACCAATGCTGACAGACAGCTGTAATGCCAATTGTTGAGTAGTGATTCGCCTATCAGTAAGAATATTGCCCTCAGCGCATTTCAACATTTCTGCGTTGGTGGCTGTGGCAGGACGTCCACAGTGCGGCCGATCAAGCAGCTCCGTATCTCCACTTCCTGATTCTTTGATTCTCTGAACCCAGTGACTGACTGTACTCCTGTCGACTGCAAAACTTCCATACACATCGCATAGACGCTCGTGAATGTTCACAACAGTTTCCTTCTCTGCAACAAGAAATTCTATCACAATTCGCTGTTTATAACGCAAGTTACTAGCACGCTCCATTTCAACGGTTTAGGGCAGCCGTGTTATTTGGCCGGTTGCGGTGCAATTTAGTGCACACAATTGGAAAATGCCATATTTGAAGTTTCCAAAATTTCATACTTCTATCTTCATTATTAGCTGAGAAAAACGATGTGGTGCATTACTTTCTGAACGCCCCTGGTATATACATATATATATATATATATATATATATATATATATATATATATATATATATATATATATCTATATCTATATAGAGAGAGAGAGAGAGAGAGAGAGAGAGAGAGAGAGAGACCGGAATGTCTGGAGTGGGGTTCACCGCTGTACATTGGATTTGTGGACTGCGGGAGGGCGTTTGACAGTGTGGACGGAGAGTCGCTTCGGAGGTTGATGAGGTATTGTGGAGTTTCCCTGGGGATCATTAATTTGATAAAGAAGGCATATGAAGACATGGCATGCGGAGTTCTTCATGAGGGACGGCTTACAGAACCGTTTGGGATGGGGGCGGGAGTGCGACGGGGATGCCTCCTGTTCCATTTCTTTTCTTGCTAGCAATGGACTGGATTGCGGAACATCGACGGCACACAGCGGGGGTGGAGTCCAGTGGACTCTGACTGGGCAGTTGGATGATCTGGGTTTTGCTGATGACTTAGCTCTTCTGTCCCATAACCGTAATCAGATGCAGGACAAATTGAAAACACTCGATGAGAGGTCACAGCAATTGGGTCTGAAAATGCACAGGGAAAAGAAAACGATAATGAGAATAAATGCAGGTAATGATAACAGGGTTGAACTTGAAGAAACACCAATACAAGATGTAGAATCGTGCACATATCTTGGCTGCAATATAGACAAAGTTGGAGGGACAGACAGTGATATCAAAATAAGAATACAAAAAGCAAGAGGAGCTTTCATTGCATTGGGAAATATATAGAGATCAAGAGAAATCGGATCCAATACGAAAATAAGAATCTTCAACTCAAATGTGAAGTCAGTCCTATTGTCTGGCTCTGAGACATGAAGAACAACAAAGACAACAACCAAAAAGCTACAGACTTTCATAAATGGGTGCTTGCGTAGAATAGAGGGATTAAAATGGTATGACTAGGTTACCAACGTGGAACTGAGGACAAGAACTAGACAAGTGCCAGTGGAACAAGAGATGAGAAGAAGACGATGGCGATGGATAGGACACACACTGAGGAAACCTGTTGATAGCATTACAAGGCAGTCCTTGTTCTGGAACCCTCAGGGCAAGATAAGCAGAGGTAGACCAAGAGCACATAGAGAAGAGAGCTGGAAACAGAGGTGAAAATGATAAGGTGAACGTGGAAAGAACTTGAGATGATGGCACGTGACAAGAGGACTTGGCATGTGTTTATTGAAGGCCTATGCTCCTTTGGGAGTGGAGGGCTATGAATGAATGAATACCGGAATGTCACGGATTGCCTCCCCTGCTTCGCAGTTGTGGTCCAACAGTAACTAAAACTCAAAAGTATCTACTATTAGCTTCCAAGGTATCTATCTACCTGCGCGCAAGATTACTCTTGGCAGAGATGTAGATAGAAGATTAATGACACTTCTACCTTAAGGGAGAATTCACAAGATATTCCCAGAAGTCAAGAACAAAAGCTGCTAGGGCTGAGCAATTTGTTAACTTATTATCTGGTCCGTCGCCTTTTGTGAAGGATTTAAGCAATGGTTTAGCCCGTTTAAGCCCACAGTTGGTGTAATTTTTAATGCTTTTCTCTCACACTAGCTGCATTAGTACCACAAATCGTATGATGGCTTGTAACCACAAACTTTAGACAAATACAAAGGAACAAATGCCTGCTGAGTACATTTATTCGCCGCAAACTAACAGGCCCATTGTCCTGCGCTCCACCCACCAATGTTAACCTCTCAGAAGAATTAAATTCCCGAGTACACAGGGTAACTCAGGGAATACGATGAAAATTCACCCATATCCTTCTAGGTGTCAACTAGGAAATTGCGTCTGGAGTGCGTGAATAATGATTTGCTTGAATTACAATTAAAAAAGGTACATAAATCTTCACAAGATAATGTGTTACGCTGGAGGCACATATGATGTAGTCATCACTCATCACTGCTCCAGTCGGAGTCTGGCTGGGGTCGCTCTGCTGTCGGGTTTCCCACACGAGTAGTCAGAAACAATCACCAGCTCTTGCTGTAGTGGTTTATGAATATACTATTTTCATATGTTGAGGTTGCCAGCCTCATATATATATCCACTAGCAAGAAAACATGTTAAATTCACGTTTGTAATAGAAATGTTCACAACTTACCCCAAATCTTTGGAAAACACAATCTCTTTGCGCAGATTTTCAGATCGACGCGAGCAAATTTCGGTGCATATGCTCTCGAATCAATTTCGTCTGAGAAATTCCTCTCATGGCGGTGTTCTATAAATCACCTGGACTGGGAAACTAGTAATTCCTCTTCAAACGGGTGCTCTGCGATACACTTGGTCTGGGATTTTATTTCTCTTAGGACTGATGACCCAATTCCTAGGTTTCCAGTCTTGTATTTATAAAGTCCTGGTCCTGAAGTTTTACAGTCTGTGTATTTAAATATGCGGGTTTACTCTTAAGGTTTCAGAGTTGCCCAAATACTGTCGATCTGTCACTTTTGATATAGGAATTCTAGGTCCGATCCTTCTCTTTCTGGCTTCTTGGGAGTTGCTCGGTTGAAGTTGCAAAGCTGTCTGTTCTGTGTCTCTGAGTTCGCTAGATTATATCTCATTCTCATTTCAATTCCCAGATGGTGTTTCCGCCGAATGTTCCAATAGAATGCATTGTTTATTCTGGCATCTCAAATCAAACCAATAAAATCTCTCTAGCACTGTTTGAGTGGAGAAGTTTTAAATATCCCCTCGCGTGTTTAAAATATTACTTTTAACATCCACGCATGACCTCTTTATAATAAGACGTAATATTGTTCCAGCTGCACCTATCTGCCTCCCACAATATTGTTGCCATGTTTTCCTGGGGTAATGTCTTCCGCCAAGATGTTTATCCCGACAGGTTATCCAATTATCGCCTTTATCTGCGTGCCTCTGCCAGACAGATGTCTGGTCAGACAATGTTGTCTTCTTTCATCGCACGCACAATACAAGCTTGTGTCAACACGTTCAGCAGCTTTTCACTGGGGTCAAATGTTGGACTGACACGTTTTCAAAGGTGGTCAGACGGATCCAAAGAGACAAGCGGGTAACCGGTCTGATGACTGGGTATTGTTACGATAATACCACAGTTCACCTGGCGGAACGTAAATACGTGTGAGGAATGGTAAACAAGATAAAGACAGTCCTATAGCAAATACTTCCATAGGGGAGTGGAGTGTTAGAGACTTTCCACTATTAGATTCAGCATAGAGAGTATAAAATGGTGCATAAAATATGCCACATAATAATGAATGATAGGGCAAAAATTATGCCAAATAAAAGTGATGAGTGAGAGGAAGAGAAAAATGAAGAAAAAAGTGATACTGACGGAGTGGACGTGAGATCGCACAACCGTGATGTCACATGGAAGATATGTGAGAGATGGGAATATGCAGAGATAAGGAAGATGTGTGAGAGATGGAAATATATAGAGATACGGAAGACGTGTGAGAGATGGAGATATAGATATAAAGAAGATGTGTGAGAGATGGAAATATAGATATTATGAAGGTGTGTGAGAGATGGGAATATAGAGCTACGAAAGATATGTGAGAGAAGGGATTATAGAAATACGGAAGATGTGTTAGAGATGGAGATATAGAAATAAGGGAGATGTGTGAGAGATGGGAATATATACGAAAGTATCGCAAGCCACTATTTAACTATGGTAGGGGAAGGTGCTAGCGGTCTAACCCCTCATCACTAGGGCATTACCACTGTTGTACAAATTTAACTACGACACATAATCTGGCTCGTGTCCACTAAGGTATGACTATACAACAATGGGTGACACAAGGAATCAACGCTTCTAAACGGCTAATATCCTTTTATTAGCAAGAACATAACTTTGCCACACACGGCCTAATGAAATGCAAATACATATATAAATGCCGCCACAGGGAATGAACATATAATATCAATATGCAAGACCGGGCAATATGGCTACCTAACTCCTACGGTGAACTCCGCTCAATGTAGAGGCAAACCAACATGGTACAAACTATCTAACGACTATCAAAAGTACGTACAACCAATTCTCAGCTTACACAAAAATCATCACTGAACAAATAATCACTTTCCTAGAATAAATATCACCACCATAAGACTAATCTGACGGGCACTGTATCAAGATATTCAATGAAATATGGGCAGCATCAAGCTGGCATAGAATATCGTCCAAACGGGACGGCAGTCCTTTCGCTAATGAATCTTTCGCGGTCAAACCCTTGGTGCCCGAATTTCTGATGGTCACATGACCCGGTCGTTTGGCTATTCCTGTCAGCTTCCGACCGACTTGCCTTGTCACTAACAAGCAAGCAACCACAAAATAGCGTTGTGACAGGAAGGTGTTTGAGAGATGGAAATATAGAGATACGGAAGATGTGTGGGAGATGGAGATATAGATATAAGGAAGATGTGTGAGAGATGTGGATATAGAGATGTGGAAGGTGTTTGAGAGGTAAGATATAGAGAATACGGAAGGTGCGTGAGAGATGGAGATAGAGATATAAGGAAGATGTGTGTTAGATGGGAATGTAGAAATAGGAAGATGTGTTAGAGATGGGAATATAGAGATACGGAAAGTGTGTGAAAGATGGAGATGTAGATATAAAGAAGAGGTGTGAGAGATGGGAATATAGAGATACGGAAGGTGTGTGAGAGATGGGAATATAGAAATACGGAAGTTGTGTGAGAGATGGAGATAGAGATATAAAGAAGATGTGTGGGAGATGGAAATATAGAAATAATGAAAATGTGTGTGAAAGGGGGATATAGATATAATGAAGATGTGTGAGAGATGGAGATGTAGATGTAAGAAAGACATGTGGGAGAGGGAGATATAGATATAATGAAGATGTGTGGGAGAAGGAGATATAGAGATAAAGAAGATGTGTAGGAGATATAGATATGAGGGAGATGTGTGGGAAAGGGAGATATAAAGATTGGGAAAATGTGTGAGAGATGGAAATATAAAGATTAGGAAGATGTGTAAAAGATGGAGATATAAAGATTGGGAAGATGTGTGGGAGATGGAGATATAAAGATAGGACAGATGTGTGGAAGATGGAGATATAAAGATTGGGAAGATGTGTGGGAGATGGAGATATAAAGATTGGGAAGATGTGTAAGAGAATGCAATATAGAGACAGGGAAGATGTGTAAGAGAATGTAATATAGAGACAGGGAAGATGTGTAAGAGAATGCAATATAGAGACAGGTAAAATGTGTAAGAGAATGCAATATAGAGACAGGAAGATGTGTAAGAGAATGCAATATAGAGACAGGGAAGATGTGTAAGAGAATGCAATATAGAGACAGGGAAGATGTGTAAGAGAATGTAATATAGAGACAGGGAAGTTTGGGTAAGAGAATGTAATATAGAGACAGGGAAGATGCGTAAGAGAATGCAATATAGAGACGGGGAAGATGTGTAAGAGAATGCAATATAGAGACAGTGAAGATGTGTAAGAGAATGTAATATAGAGACAGGAAAGATGTGTAAGAGAATGCAATATAGAGACAGGAAAGATGTGTAAGAGAATGCAATATAGAGACAGGGAAGATGTGTAAGAGAATGCAATATAGAGACTGGGAAGATGTGTAAGAGAATGCAATATAGAGACATGGAAGATGTGTAAGAGAATGCAATATAGAGACAGGGAAGATGTGTGACGGATGGAGATGCAGAGATGAAGAAGACGTGTGAGACTGGGAAATATAAATTTTGAGAGAATGTGTGAGAGAATGTGTGACAGAATGTGTGATAGAGGGAGAAATACAGATTGTGAAGTTGTATGAGAGATGGAGATATGAAGATATGTGAGAAAGAGGGATATAGACAGAAGGAAGAAGTGAGAGGGGTGGAGACTCAGAGATAACATTGATCTGTGACATAAGGAAATATAATATTTGGAAAATGTGCGAGAGAGGGAGATAAAAAGATTAGTAAATTGTGTGTGAAGGAGTGTGTGAATGTGTGTGTATGTGTGTGTTTGTGTGAATGTGTGTGAATGTGTGTATGTGTGTGTGTTTGTGTGTGTGAATGTGTGTGTGTGAATGTGTGTGTGTGTTTGTGTTTGAATGCGTGTGTGAATGTTTGTGAATGTGTGTGTTTGTGTGGGAATATGTGTGTCTTTGTGTGTGAATGTGTGTATATGTGTGTGTTTGTGTGAATGTGTTTGTATGTGTGTTGTGTGTGTGTGTGTGTGTGTGTGTGTGTGTGTGTGTATGTTTTTGTGTGTGAATGTGTTTGTGTGTGTTTGTGTGTGAATGTGTGTGTGAATATGTGTGAATGTGTGTGTTTGTGTGTGAATGTGTGTGAATATATGTGTGTGGGAATGTGTGTCAATGTGTGTAAATGTGCGTGTGTGTTTGTGTGTGTGAATGTGTCTGAATGTGTGTGTATGTGTGTGTGTGTGTTTGTGTGTGAGTATGTGTGTGTTTGTGTGACTGTGTGTGTGTGAATGTGTGTGAATGTATGTGTATGTGTATGAGTGTGAATATATATGTGTGTGTTTGTGTGTGTGTGAATGTGTGTGAATGTGTGTGTTTGTGTGCGAATGTGTGAGTATGTGTGCGTGTGAATGTGTGTGAATGTGTGTGCATGTGTGTGTGTTTGTGTGTGTGAATGTGTGTAAATATGTGTGTATATGTGTGTGTTTGTGTGTGAATGTGTGAGTATATGTGTGAGTATGCGTGTGTTTGTGTGTGTGAATGTGTGTGTGTTTGTGTGTGTGAATGTGTGTGGGTGTGTGTTAATGTGTGAATATGTGTGTGTTTGTGTGTGTGAATGTGTGTATGTGTGTTTGTTTGTGTGTGTGAATGTGTGTGAATGTGTGTGTATGAGTATGTGTGTGAGTATATGACCTGACCTCGGCGCCAATGATTTTAAGATCAAAGAACCATAACTTTGTGTTGGTCGCAGGTACTTTGTTTGTCGGACGTTTGTTACAGGAGTTGTCTGTCTGTTGAAGATGGTTGTCGGATTTTGGTGCGAGCAGCTGGCAGATGTCAAGGTCATGTGGTATGTATGCGGGACAGGTTGAGTCTCTTATGGGTGTCAGTAACATCACGGCTATTGAGAGGGGTGCAAGGAGGAGAGTTTCCTTCTTGCGCCCTAAATTAGGCGGAGGTGTCTGTGCAAGCCAAACTAAAAGTGTATAAGTTCAGATTAGGTGGCATCGACACATCGAAGGTTCGCTGCCATAAATCTCCAAAGTTTTGTACCTCTTGCCATAATGGTACACTCTGACTGGCTAAATCCTCGCTTTAAAAATAAATAAATAAACGCAGAAAATAAAAATAGTATTAGAGTTAGTTTTATATATTATAATACGCTAGACACACGGGGTGTTTCAGGGGTATGCTTCCTCAGCTACGGTGAGAATGATTTCGAATGAATGCTCTGAGGAAATAACACAGCACGTGGCAAATGCGTGGTAAAAATGAAGAAAGGTAATCCAATATTTCTGACAAAACGTAACATGAAAATATATGAGACATGAAAGTAAATAACTAGTACATAGAGAAAACAAAAGCTTTGCAGCAATGTCTTGCAGTATGTTTTAAAATACATTGTATCTGTCTCTTTACGTTACCTTCCACCTACAGCACTGTTATCCATTCTTTGTTTGTCTTCAGTTTTTTCATGGGTTAAATTACGTTATAATGTTATCATTCATTCAGTCATTGAGGCATTACACTTTATTTGTCCAAGTAGCATATACCTTCATTGAATGAAGTTCTGAATAGTTCTGCACAAGGTAGCAAAACATTGTGAAAAACGATTGTGTTGTGAAAGACGACTGTGCTGTAAAAGACGATTGTGTTGTGAAAAACGACTATGTTGTCAAAGACGATTGTTGTGAAAACGACTGTGTTGTGAAAGACGATTATGTTGTCAAAGACGATTGTTGTGAAAACAACTATGTTGTGAAAGACGACTATGTTGTGAAAGACGAATGTGTTGTGAAAGATGACTGTGTTGTGAAAGATGACTGTTGTGAAAACGACTGTGTTGTGAAAGACGTGTTCGTTAATCTCGGGTGTGGCCGACATCGGACTACAAATTAACACTAAAATCGGCCAGCGCAGTTGATTAATCGCTGATGATTCCATGGTGCGTTCTTCGCCAAGATGGTAATACGCTGAAAGTGTGATAGCCACTACGGAGAGATAACTTATTTGTCAGCGCACAGGAATGATATAATCGTTTCCTTCACACCTTGAGGAAGGTAAGATGTAATTGTAGACATTTGCAGAGAAGGCTATCGGATGATTTAAACTGTTAAAACTTAGTTGATTATTAAATTTGTTATTTGTAAATATACAAATTTAACGTCGATTTAATCATTTTGAATGTACTGCATATTTGTCTAAGTCAATTTATTAAAGACACTCTAAACAGAGCTATACCATAATAATAATAATTCCACTGAGTAAATCAGGGTGGGGGCTTGAACGAGCTGAAACTAATAATTGCTTAATTCTTCATAAAAGGCGGCGGATCAGATATAAGTTGACAATTGCCCTGCGCAACGCAGCATTGTTCTTGACTTCTGAAATATCTTATGAGGACTACCTTGAGAAAGAAGCATCATTATCCTTCTATTTACAACGCTGTTAAGAGTAATCTGGTGCGAAGGTAGCCACCTTTGAAGACACATATTAGATACTCTTGAGTTTTTTTCCACTGTTGGACCACTACTGCAAAGCACGGGAGGCAATTCCGTGACACTGTTACAGCGGTTGTTTATATAGCAGTTTGCTATGCATGATGATGTTGCTAGACCCATGCAATTAGAACACGAAGCAGCAGAAATTGCACAGATACGTAAAGATTGTAGTACAACAAGTAAGGAAACACAAGAATAGAAACAAAACGTAATAGAATATAACAAGAGGTTCAAGAATGATAAGAACAAGAAGAATAGGAGAGAAAGAACAGGCAAAAATACTAGGGATAATAATTGAAAATGAAGGAATATAAAACTTTACACGACACTTAATATACAAACATATATTATTTGTTGTAAAGTTAATTAAGATCAATTCCTAGAATTCTGATCAAAAATCATGTTTTTGCTGTGCACTTTATTTATTAATTAATTCTTTTAAATACAAGATTATCGGTTCCACATGACAGTCTTGTTGTTCAAGTACCACGCTAGATCGCCTAGGTGATATGACACTCCACAGCCTCCTGTCTCCAGCACTGTTTATCACTTCTACAGTTGAATCCTTTCTACGAATATATGAGACGTGATATGTCACACTGCTCAGTATCATCTCCCTTTGTCGTCCTCTATATAGCTTTCCTCTAATCTTTCCTGTTGTTACGATTTATTCCAGCTTTCCGTTTCTCCAGACAACGTAGCTTACTTTCTGCTAACACATGTAAAAAGCTTCTGTTGTGGCATACATATTACTTTCTGTGCTGTTCATGGTATTATCAAAGCTCGTCTCTGAAGTCTTCAGGATTTCTCGCTTGTCTATGACTCACTTCCATGTAAGAACACAAGACCTTTTCCCATTCTTCTACTGCTACAGAGATACTTGCTAGCATGTTCTTCTATATCTGGAAATACATTTTTGCGTGTGCTGTCCCATTTTTTACGCGTCTGATATTGGTAATTTGCGGAAGAAAGAAACTTAATTTCAACTAAATGTAACAAGGCTATCCGATTCTGCAAGAATGTCAAAAACTGCTTGGCAGATTTTAATGTTTGTATTTAAGACTTTGTCCAGATCTCTATCGACCACTGTAAAATGTAATATAAATTAGTTACGATTTAACTGCACTTTTCTTGAGCATTCTGACTTCAGTTTCCAGATCACTAGTTCAGTAATCTCGTGTTATCTCCTTTTAAAGACCGGTATACGAGAGCTATTTTAGAAGGCATATGGCTTCATGCAACATGATGACTACTCTCATGTGATAACCACTTTTTACGTTCGCAGGGAAATGTTTGCTGTGTCGACAACCAATCAAGATTGTTCATTTCACCAGTTTTTATTATTTTACCATTATTAATAAATCAGAAAACAGAACGCTCCTATATAAAACTATAAAGCTAACGTGCATATTTCGTCTTATTAGTTTCATTCACACTGTACAGTACATTGTCTAAGCAAACGATTTAAAAAATAAATAAATAAAGATCATCACAAAAAGATCGTCCAGAAGTAACCGACTGTGTTTGCAGCAAACCGCCTTTAGTGACTGGCAAATAGAAGGAGGCAGTATATTCTCTAATTTAAGGTTCCAAGCTGGGTAAATAGTCTCACCAATTCTCTTTTATCCTCATCTCACATTTAATTGGTACTGTCTCCGTTGTTATTACACTTTCTTGTGTTTTAGAAACACCTGGTAAATGTATCTTGGAAAGGCAGGACTTGTCGATGATAAAACATAGAACATGAAACAAAACAGTGCATTTAACACTGATGAACTGGATTCCCACAATTCCATGTTTTCTGTTACTATAATTATTCCTACTTGCCGGCAGTAGACAACCGTAAAGATTTAAAAAGTGATACGCGGAAAAGAAATTTGTTTGTCAAGCTGCATACCTGAAACCTATGGATATTTATCTAGATGAATGTTACAGTAACTGTGAGTAACCCTTCATTCTTGGTAAACATTCATTGTTGGTGGAAACAGAAGAAAATAGATAGAGCAAACAGTAGAATGTTTACTAAGACTACTTTTCCTAGAACAGTTACGCTCCATGCTAGGACCTTGTCAATAAAGAATCCATCACAACGACGTCCTAGGTCGGGTGAGTCGCCTGTTGTAAAGACTCGAGGATTAACTTTTCCTAATTCCAGAAAGCGCTATCAAAACACGAGAGGTTATTCTGTGGCGCGCTCAGGTACCTTGACAAAGCAGACGTAGATTAGGATTCTGACAGTGGATGCTTTGTTGGGAGACTAGAAAACCGTGCTCGTAGCATCTTCTTCATCTCTTCATGAACCATGCTAGCGGGTGAAGGTGATCATGTTTCTCCACAACCTCTTGTCACCAGGCATCATTATAAATATCTCAACATGGAGCATAAGTCTTCAACTAAAACCCGCCAAGCACTCCTGTCCTGTGCCATCCGTTCAAGAACTTTCCATGTCTTATTTATCTCTTGCAGGTCTGTCTGTCTCCGTAAGTTCCTGTCTCCGTATGTTCCTGTCTCCGTAAGTTCCTGTCTCCGTATGTTCCTGTCTCCGTATGTTTTTTAAATAACTTGTTGACCACCCTTTACTTCTCTGGCCCTGGGAATGTCAGATGAAGAATTGCCTTGTAATGCTATCTATTGATGAAGTTTTGTTGCTTCAAGTTTTCCAAACAATATCATGCCGCAACCTCCTTTCACGATATGTTTGGTAGGTTGTGGGCTTGTTTAATTATTCTATTCTCTACTTCTTTCCATGTCACATTGTCAAGCTGTGCAGTACCTTTTCTCTTTGTTGCTCTCTCATTTTCCTTCAGTCTTTCATGTTATCACACTTTAACCCAGCTAAGCTTTTCTTATCTAAAAAGAAATGGCTGGCTCCATATTGCTTGTGACATGTAGAGGGTTACAGATATTCGCTGTACACAGAAAATGAGAGAGCGAAATGATAGTAAGTCCTAGAGATGCACCAAGCTGACGTCAAGTAATGATTCATGTTGGTGGTCGATGACATCATTCCGTTTTTGATTGATCTTAGTGATCACATGACGACACTGAGCATGCATAATTTTAGTATTTTTGTTTTTCCAACAGCAACGATATTCTTTATTTAAGATTCATGTATTTTCTATTGTGATCTTTATAGTGCACAGAACCACTACAACAACAGCTGCATCCCTTGCGGGAAGCCTGTACCAAAGCATTCGAGTACCATTACGGCATTGGTTATTGTTGCAATTCGTTTTAAGTGATGAGGTTGGCAACTTCTTGCACAACTTTATGTTAGGCGTCTGTTAAACTCTGTTTAGTTGTTTACTCATACTGGCTACTAGTTGCTGAATCACGCTTTATTTGTTAAATGACGTGAATGTCCACCAGTTGATAAATGTAGATGTTGGGACTGGTGTAGTAAAGTGTAACGATTGTCAACTCATTAAACCCAGCACAGTTTTGGTCATACAGGTCATCTTGTCCTGGAACGTGATGAGGCTCCGACAAGAATGTGAGTGTAAACAATGAGTGTGTATGTGAATGTCAGAACGCGAATGGTAGAATGATTCGATAGAGTTGACAGGTTGGTAGTACATCACTCATACTCACACTGTTCGAATTCAAGAAGTACTGGAACTACGGTGGTCTTTTTATAACATTTAATGGGACGCACACTTGGACAGTACGTGTATGGTTACAGGAACAAATGTCGACATAGACAGCATAATGTTGATCACAGGAATATCATCTTAAGTTAGCATTCATGCTTGGCAAATATCATAATGGAGCATTCGTAAATAAGCATTCAGAGTTCCATCATGTAAATCATCTGACTTTACTGACTGGGCACGTCAGACCATAACCAATATATAGGAAGGCTCCTAGACCTAACCTCGTCTAGTGAATATCCCTTCACGTAAAGTTCAATATATATATATTTTCCATAAAGATATAGGAATCCCAGACATGGGTTCTCACATGTAGCAGTGATCTCTTGGTTCATCGAGCGATAGTACAGGCATCCCTTTTTTCTCACTCGATAAATACAAAGTATATGAATTTCAACATGGCTGTTCTTCTCTCGTGAGTTTCACTCACTATAGGACCCAGACCAAAATTGGTCATTCGTTAAATGTCCTCATTTCTTCATGACTTCTATCATAGAAGTAATTGAATAATATCATATAATCTAGTGCTGATACATAGGAATGTCGTCTTCCTTTGAATAAATATTCTTTTCAAAAGTACCACTGTGCATCTGTTTATCAACAACGATGGCGAAGCCCAAGTTCATAATAAATTGTGGTTTTACCTTTCTATGCGAAATATAACTTTGCCATTCCTTGGCAAAAGAGAATAAACACTGGGGTAAAGTACATACAACATGTCTAAATGACTATCACTTTTCCCCATTGACTTATAGATCACTTTTTCGGCGATAGGCCGGCTACACAAAATTCTACATCCAGACAGGATGACAGCCATGAATCACACCCCTTGCTAGCGATACTTCCGCTGCATAGCCTTTGACCTTTTCTAGCGACAACCAACATAGTTCGACTTAGAAATGTAAAGATATCCATATATAAGACAGACTCGTCCTACTCATACAAACACTACGTATAAATTCAGGCCATAGATATACTGAAGCAAGAACAATCTATTCCTACCCAGCCAAAGAATAAATCGCAGTAGGCCTAGACTCGTCCGCGGAGTCCGATCGAAGATGACGGAACTACTTTCAAGGGAAGTAACTCAAAAATGACTTCTCCTTAAGCACTTAAAAAGGAAATACTTTGATTACCAAAATATTTGCGAACATAATAAGTATATAAATGTATTATATTGCAAGATAGTAAAAATTGCCCTTTACAGTCTTACCACACCTCCGGGAAAAAAAAAAAAAAAATTTTTTTTTTTTAAATACATCTAGGAGCACCATACAATAGGCGCAAAACACAAGAAGACGGCGCAGATGCAAAGATCAGGAATAACTATAATTCCTAAGATTACCTGTTTTAATATATCTCAAAATCTTAGAGAAATTGTTTCTCTACGAATAAATGTTTCCAGGAAGGTGTGATGTACGTATAATACAATTCTGGTAATTATACAATGCATACCAAAAATTCACACTATAATCTTAAATTTATGATTTATGAAGAAACAATCATCAAAGAACAGCGGTGAATAAACATCAATAAACCGCTAAGTAGCGATACCATCATTCTATTATTAAATTACAAATGTGTATCTTAGTAAAGAAACAAAAAATAACTGTTGTAAAGTTATACATATTAAAAAGATCCAATATTTAACAGTTAAGTGGCATCATGTGGGCATCTGGACAGAATGTCCGCCATCACATTTTCTGAACCACGGATAGCTCGTACCGAAAAATGAAAAGGTTGAAGAGCGATTGCGTATCGAGTTGATCTCGAGCTCTTCAAGTTCTTACTTTGGATAGCCGTAAGAGCTTTTTGGTCAGTTTCCACTACGAAATGCGCGCCCAGAAGGAATCTTTGGAGTTTGAGAATTGACCAAACCATTGCCAATAATTCACGGTCTAAAACCGAGTAATTCCTTTCTGCAGCATTAAGTTTTTGGATATATACATTACAGGATGCAGAGTTCCAGAGTACTCTTGCATTAGTGCCGCTCCAATCCCAGTGGATGAAGCGTCACTACGAAGAACAAATGTCTTATCTGTTGTAGGTAACACTAAAATAGGTGGTGATGAAAACATAGTTTTGATCTTCTAGTGAAGATTGGCATTCATGAGACCAGTGAACCATGTTAGGCGACCCTTTCTTTAATAGTGTAGAGAGAGGTGCCATGATAGAGGACAGATTCGGAATGAAACGTCCATAAAATTGTATGAGACCTAAAAGACTTCGCACTTGCTTTTTAGTCCTAGGGATAGAGATGTTAAGTATCTTAGTGATATTATGGTCTTCTGTCTTCAAGAAACCGTGACCTACTCGATGGCCTAAGAAAGCAATTTCGCTAAAGCCAATACAAGCTTTAGATGGTTTTGCTGTCAGGTTATACTCACGCAGAGTTGATAATAATTCAACTAACCCTGAATAGTGATCTTCCCAAGTATCGCTGAAAAGACAGATGTCGTCTAGATAAGCAATGACATCTGACCGATACGATAGGATTCGACGCATCATGCGTACAAATGTAGCTGGTGCGTTCATAAGGCCGAAAGGCATAAAATTCCATTGGAAAAGGCCTCTGGGAGTAGAGAAAGCGGTAAGAGGTTTGGCGCGTTCGGATAATGGAACTTGCCAATATCCTTTAGACAAATCAAGTTTAGTGAAAAAATGCGATTTAGAAAGACGAGTAAGTAGCTCTTCTAGTAAAGGCATAGGTTCAGCATCGAACTTCGTAACTTGATTCAATTTGCGATAGTCAACGCAAAGACGTATGTTATTGTCTTTTTTTCGAACAATAACCATCGGCGAAGAATATGCAGAAGTGGATGGTTCGATTATTTGTAAATCTATCATTTCATCCAACTCCTTTTCAACCTGTGTTTGGAAATGTATAGGGATAGGATAAGGTCTAACCCTAATTGGAGTATGTTCAGTTAGAACAATGTCATGCTCAATGACATGAGTTTGTCCAGGGATGTCAGTGAGGACATCCTGAAATGTTTGTAACATAGACGAAACTTGTCGCCGTTCTCCTAGAGACAAATCAGGAGAAACAGTAACGTCTTTCCATGATTCACTAGAATGAAGTGGGATCATTGGAAGCGGAAGATTAACATCCGAAAAACTTGTTTCCTCATCCTGTATTACAGACAGTGATGAGTAATGACCATGTTTGACATGAGAATCGTCCGTTGCCTGGAAAATAGGCTGTAGATAGTCAGGACGTTCATGGAACTCCGTAAGCATATTGATGTGGAAGGTTTTATGCTTCCCGTTGATATCGACGATGTAGTCAACATCTGAAATTTTCGATATTATATCGTACGGACCTTTCCAACTAATAAGGAGTCTATTTTCACGACAAGGTAGCAAAACAAATGCTTTGTCACCAGGACAAAGTTGTCGTAAAGTTCTCTTCTTATTAGCAAATTCAGAAGAGGACGTTGCCAATTTGCATGCTTCGATAATCTTTTGTCTCAGCGCGATGACATACTCGTAAGAAGATTTTGTGTCATCGTCAATATTGTCAGCTGTTATAAGATCATGCAGCAAAGACATTGGGCCGCGCGGTCGCGCGCCAAAGACAAGTTCAAAGGGAGAAAACCCTGTATGTTCATTGGGGACCTCTCTGTACGCGAAGAGGGCCGCGGGTAAAACCCTATCCCAATCTTGAGGATGATCCTCAGTTATCTTCCCTAATAAGTTCTTAAGTGTTCTATTTAGTCGCTCGACCATCCCATTGGACATAGGATGATAGATGCTACTCAAAGATCTCTCTATCTGTAGAGTAGACATTACTTGAGACATGGTATCCGATATCAGTTGGGTGCCATGATCTGATAATATTTCTCCGGGGAATCCCAGCCGAGAAAATATAAGCCAAAGAGCATCTGCAATGTCAGCGGTAGTAATGCTCTTTAGAGGGATAGCCTCTGGCCAACGTGTGCACATGTCTACACACGTTAAGATAAACTGATGTCCTCTAGCAGATTTGATCTTGAATGGACCAATGATGTCTATCGCCATTTTCTGGAATGGACGAATAGGAATATCTGCAGCCTGAATAGGCGCAGCATGACGAGGACCTTTGGATTTGACTTCTTGACATACTTTACAGGATCGACAATAGATCCGTATGTCCTTGTTCACAAAAGGCCAAAAGAAAGCCGCAAGAACTCTTGACTTTGTACGGGAAAAAAACCCATGTGACCAGCACACTGAGAGTCGTGTGCATGTTGTAAGATCTTAACTCTCAAATTCTTGGGTACAAGAATCTGAGAATGACTTGACTTAGTGGAGTCTTGCACCATACGTACAAGTACGCCATTCTTCATTGTAATCCAAGATTTACAATTTGAATCTTTATTCGGATCACCTTTCGTTACAAGAGTGAAGAATTTCTTAAGAGTCGGATCTTCTTCTTGTTGTTTTATAAACGAGTCACGAGAAATTACCAAGGGATCATCTTGGTTATGCACTTCATTATCTTCAACAGATGAAGTTTCAGGCATATTGAGAGCTTGAGCTCTAGTGACTACCGCATTAGCAGATTGCATATTTTGATTTTCCCAAACGGAAATTTGCTCCGGAGTGCATTCTTTGACTCCGTGAATGCGACCGATGATAAGATCAGCGATCGGATTCGGCAAAAGACATGCGTGTACATCTCCTGTGAAGAAAGGAGTAGCAATCCTAATGATAGCGGTAGAGTATTTCTCTATGGTGCCGCCAAATGTTACGCATTTGACTACTTTGCCTGTAGAATGAGAAGGATCTATGAGTGACTGCCTAACCCCAATAGTTGTGCATCCAGAATCAAAAAGTACTGAGACTGGATTGTCATTTACTAAACCTTTGTGTAAGACAAGAGAACCTCTCCCATCATGCGCGATTGACGCAGGAAGAGCGGGAAGAGGATGCCCACAGCTTAAAGTAGACACTGTGGTTGGCTCAAATAATGTTTTGCATTGGGGGCACTGAGATGCTCTCCCAAAATCAAAAGCGGCACATGCCATATTATTAGAGTCATCATTATCTTTATTTTGTTTATAGGCTTCGTGGGACTCTTGCTGTGCAGAGTTCGCCTGGTAATGAGCTTTATGTTTTTTGAATTGTGCTCTACCTCTGTTATTATTGCCTCTGTACTTATCATTGTTTCCACTATTATAACCTCTACTCGGGTTTGAATCATAGCTCCTTTGGTTACTATCATCATATTCATTATAATGAGTATCTCTGTAATTATGATCTTGTTGTCTCCATGAAGGAAAACTTGGATAGTTTCTAGAATGACTTCCTTTGCGAAAGTTCCTGTAATTATGACCACCCCTGAATCGAGGGCTGTCAGCTCTTCTCCAGGTATTCGAAGAAGAACCCTGAAATGATTGGTTACCTTGGTTCTGATAACTGTAATAGTTACCTTTTTTATTAAACTTATTTTGAGGTCCTTGGAATTTGTGAGAGTGATTAGGGTTGTATGGTGTTGCAGAAGCAACTGGCATACCTTCTTTAACCTTACTGTTGCTAATAGCTACGTCCGGATGTGCAGTGACGTATTGGGTACAATACTGTTCCATTTCTTTTAGAGACTTAGGTTTACGCTCATGTAAGAATTCGAGGAAAGGTTTATTTATACTTGACATAATCTTGTCTCGAGTATCAAGTCCATAAGGGCTTCATAAGTCTTTTCTGTTTTGGATAGCTCAATCCAACGATCAAATGTAAGACGTGTCCTTGCAATGAATTCTGAGAATTCTACACCTGCCTCAGGCACCATTGTCTTAAACAACTTCCGATAACCCTCTTCAGACAACTGATACTTCTTTAATAAGGCTGCCCTAATAACATCATAGTTATCTTTGTCAGCCTCTTCAACCAAACTTAAACTAGTCAGAGAATCACCTTTCAGATTTTCTGATAACTGGTTAGCATATTGTGATTTGTCCACATTATGTGCTCGACACGAGCGTTCAAATCTATTTAGCCAGAATGTTATGTCATCACTGGAAGGGTTGAACGCTGGTACCTTGACCTTGTAAGTAAAGGGTTTACCATTACCACCAGATGCTTGATTACCATCACTTATGTTTGTTAACTTTAACTTTTCTAACTCAAATGCTAAAAGTTCTTTTTGGTGTTCATGTTCTCTTATTGCTTTTTTCTCTTGAGCTTCAGCTTGTAATTTTCTCTCTTCTGCAGCAGCTTCATCCTTTCTTTTCTCTTTTTCCATTTCCATCTGGAATCTTTTTTCATCAGTCTGTATCTGCAATGTCTTTTGTTCATAGTCGTTTTGTACTTTTCTTTCCTCAGCTTCTAATTTTTTTCCTCAGCTGCTAATTTCTTTTCTTCAAGCATTTCTTTTCTTTCTTCAGCAGCCAATTCTTTGTCATATTAAGCAACTGCCCATTCTTCTAATTGCTGACAGTCTTATCAAGAATCTTGCCTTGTGTGATAAAATAATCTAAAGTAGACATCTTGTCTAATAAGATCAGTAATTTGCAAAAGTAAATAAATTCACTTTCTTAGTCTTAATCAAAGACTTGTATGATAACTTTGTAACCTGTGGAAAATAGTACTTAACTATCCCAATCACTGTGTGAAACAAGCCTTACAAAGGTCTTGTATAAATCCTTATATAATAACAGCTATAAGTTGCTGGTTCACTCTATAATATAAGTGCAGTGCACCAGAAATAGTGTTTTATATCATCAACTGTGTACCTTTAGTAATAGCAATTAACTATCAGTTGATTCTTGTACATCAATTTATATGATCAACTATATTTTAAATAGTGTATGTCGATCAGGCACAAAACAAAACAGTTATACAGGAGAACATGAAAACATTTGCGGAGATGAAATAAATCAAATGGGAAAAACAATAAAAGATAAACCGCAAGAGGATAACAAATACAAATAACGCCACAGTATATAAATATAAATTGAGAATAGAACTGAAAGATAGAATAGGGTAGACCAACAAATTACAAACAAATCAAAACAAAACTAAAGAACAGAGGAATATTACAAAAACAACAATGAGTACAGTCTTCACAGCTAACACTAATAGCAACAGCTGTCGCAGCAAATTTTCAATCAAGAAAATTGCACCTATAGAAACGCACACATCAGACCCTCTATTACGTGGGATACTCTGCTGTGTGACACCGCCCAACCAAAACAACAACCCGCTGGATACAAACAAATATCACATATAAATATTTAAACATAAATACATAATTGCATAAATAGTATGGCAATATGATGTAAATAGAGTGTTGCAGAAAGAATGTGTTGTAAAGAAGGCTCAGTTACACTGCCTAATAGTACAGTACTGTGGTACTTTATTAAACAAATACTTCTGGTCTAATTATTTTAAATTCAACACAGAAATAGAAGCTCCATCGTTGATGTGAATGATAACAATCGATGTAGTACTTCTCAGTTCAATAACATTTCCTTTCGCAAACACTGTCAAATATTCTCCAGTCCTGATGTGTAATGTTCTATGTTTCAACCAAGCTTGCTGTGTAACACTGTCAGTTGTATGGCAAATGTCCAACGAACCAAATGTCAACAAACGCTGACCTAGTTACTGCATACTGTCGACAGGACAGGTCACGCTGACATCACTGTAGAGTTGTACTGCTGATGTATTTGTGTGTCGTAACAGACCCCAAGGAACGTCTGGTCTCAGTAGTTTACTTCTCAATATGGTCACTGTGCAGGTTGACCCAGGAAGCTGGCACACCAGTTGTTAAACTCTGTTTAGTTGTTTACTCATACTGGCTACTAGTTGTTGAATCACGCTTTATTTGTTAAATGACGTGAATGTCCACCAGTTGATAAATGTAGATGTTGGGACTGGTGTAGTAAAGTGTAACGATTGTCAACTCATTAAACCCAGCACAGTTTTGGTCATACAGGTCATCTTGTCCTGGAACGTGATGAGGCTCCGACAAGAATGTGAGTGTAAACAATGAGTGTGTATGTGAATGTCAGAACGCGAATGGTAGAATGATTCGATAGAGTTGACAGGTTGGTAGTACATCACTCATACTCACACTGTTCGAATTCAAGAAGTACTGGAACTACGGTGGTCTTTTTATAACATTTAATGGGACGCACACTTGGACAGTACGTGTATGGTTACAGGAACAAATGTCGACATAGACAGCATAATGTTGATCACAGGAATATCATCTTAAGTTAGCATTCATGCTTGGCAAATATCATAATGGAGCATTCGTAAATAAGCATTCAGAGTTCCATCATGTAAATCATCTGGCTTTACTGACTGGGCACGTCAGACCATAACCAATATATAGGAAGGCTCCTAGACCTAACCTCGTCTAGTGAATATCCCTTCACGTAAAGTTCAATATATATATTTTCCATAAAGATATAGGAATCCCAGACATGGGTTCTCACATGTAGCAGTGATCTCTTGGTTCATCGAGCGATAGTACAGGCATCCCTTTTTCTCACTCGATAAATACAAAGTATATGAATTTCAACATGGCTGTTCTTCTCTCGTGAGTTTCACTCACTATAGGACCCAGACCAAAATTGGTCATTCGTTAAATGTCCTCATTTCTTCATGACTTCTATCATAGAAGTAATTGAATAATATCATATAATCTAGTGCTGATACATAGGAATGTCGTCTTCCTTTGAATAAATATTCTTTTCAAAAGTACCACTGTGCATCTGTTTATCAACAACGATGGCGAAGCCCAAGTTCATAATAAATTGTGGTTTTACCTTTCTATGCGAAATATAACTTTGCCATTCCTTGGCAAAAGAGAATAAACACTGGGGTAAAGTACATACAACATGTCTAAATGACTATCACTTTTCCCCATTGACTTATAGATCACTTTTTCGGCGATAGGCCGCTACCACAAAATTCTACATCCAGACAGGATGACAGCCATGAATCACACCCCTTGCTAGCGATACTTCCGCTGCATAGCCTTTGACCTTTTCTAGCGACAACCAACATAGTTCGACTTAGAAATGTAAAGATATCCATATATAAGACAGACTCGTCCTACTCATACAAACACTACGTATAAATTCAGGCCATAGATATACTGAAGCAAGAACAATCTATTCCTACCCAGCCAAAGAATAAATCGCAGTAGGCCTAGACTCGTCCGCGGAGTCCGATCGAAGATGACGGAACTACTTTCAAGGGAAGTAACTCAAAAATGACTTCTCCTTAAGCACTTAAAAAGGAAATACTTTGATTATAAAATATTTGCGAACATAATAAGTATATAAATGTATTATATTGCAAGATAGTAAAAATTGCCCTTTACAGCGTCTCTTTCAATATGCCTGAAGAGAAAATAGTCCTACTTTTTTTCTGTTTTCTCCTCACAGACCCCTGGCGACAACATGGTCCTCTATACTGTTCATCAAACTTTACTTCTCTGCCAACTAAGACACAGCTGGATAAACTGGCATTTGCATTGTGTTCCAAGACATCTGAGATGTATTTGATGAGGTAACACAACAAGATTTCCAGTCCCGGAGACAATGGCATAGGAGTACAAAATGTTGTATTTGGCAAGAGTTGTGTAGCCAGCAACGAAACACGTTACTGTTGTGTAAACTAGGCGTGAAAGTGATCTTATTGAATGTTATACTGTTGTGTAAACTAGGCGTGAAAGTGATCTTATTGAATGTTATATTGTAATGCGGAGGCTATGATAAACACCAGGATGGAATGGTAAGACATTGGTGTTGATACATCAAAGGATGTTGAGATAACGATCAGGTATCCTCAAGGAGTGTTGAGATAACGATAAAGTATCCTCAATTAATGTTGTGATAGCGAAAAGGTATCCTCAAGGAATGTTGCGATAACGATAAAGTATCCTCATGGAGTGTTGAGATAACAATAAGGTATCCTCAATTAATGTTGAGATAACGAAAAGATATCCTCAAGGAATGCTAAGGTAGCGATATGGTATAGTTACATAATTTGTGCGCTCTCTTCTCCTCTCCGGCAGTATTGAACTACATTTGTTGTGCGTACTGAATTAGGTGTATTATTCTGTTGTTAGCACACTCTTTTTCTCTACTGTCATTGTCACGTTTCACGCTTCGATGCATGACAGGGCCAGACAAGCATGTTGCCCATCTCTGAGAGATTAAATGAGTCCCTAAAACGTGATAATACCACATTGACTTTAGGTAAATGCGAGCACGAAGCGTTTTGATTGCATAATTACCCCCGACTCCGACAGCTGGGCTAGGTGATTATAGACAAACGTAATCTTGGAAGACATTTGGAAGAGTGAGCATATGATATAACGTAGAAAAAGTTTGACATATGGCACTGCATTCCTGAAATCGCCAACGTAGACAGCTCGGACCTTGCCACAGAAAAGAATAGAGTTGGATTCTGAATTTATAGGACCAGACAAAAAGTATTAAGAGCATCTCTGTTGTGACGGTATTGCCTCACCTGCTTAGCAGTAGTGGTCCAACGGTGGCCAAAACTCAAGAGTATCTAATATGGGCTTCAAAGGTATCTACCTTCGCACAAGATTACTCTTGGCAGAGATGTAGATAGAAGGGTGTTGACACTTCTATTACAAAGGGAGTCTTCACAATGTGACAGGGGCGCTAGGGGTACCTCACACCCAAGACCCGTGCACTAAGAAAATTTATAAATGATCGTTTGACAGGGGTTGCAATTATTGGTTGCTTGCAACCCTCTCAGCAGCAGACTTAACAATTCAAGCAACCCAAAGCCTTAAGCAGATCAACATTTAATTCCACCGAACACCAAACAAACAATCCAACAAACACCCAGTCAGTGTTCATAGACTGTCTGAAAAATAATAAATAAAACAACGTCTAAGTGAACATCAATAGCATGGATAATAACACTTACCATACAGAAAACATGCGCCCACCTGACATCATCAACTATCTCACACACTCATGCGTGTCGCCCAATGCGACTAGTATGGTGTTGTGCATGAGGCTGGCAATCGCACCGGGTAACATAGGTTGCTACCGAAACCACTACTGCAAAAGCATCTGAATGCTCCATGCTGAGGTAAACCACACCGGTGGCCCCATGCTCCCTCAGGAGCGGAGAAGAGAAATATACATCTGGTACGCCCACGTGCTCTCACAAACCATTGTTCACACAACAATAATAATCAACTGGACATAAAATAATATTCTTCAATACATGTACAACAAATAATCTCAATAATGAGAATTAACCACCACCTCAGAACTGGTCTATCTCAATATTCGTTACTGCATTCTGAAGCATGTCGTATGTGACGACTCGTGCGGCTGGGAATCTCATCGCATGAAACACATTATTACAGGAACAACCACTGTAATAGCATAAAAATGCTTCTGTTGGCTTGTGGTGGACACCAGCCGCATTGGTGTTTCCATGCTCCACCAGGAGCAACCAGAGAAACACATGTCTCAACAAAGGAGTGGCCTCGCGCTCTCCAGAAATCTAAATACATATTCTCACCTCACAGTAACCCATTAAATATACAGTAGAATTATCAATAAACGTGAAATACACTAAATTACTCTTACATAAAGAATACAATATAATTATTCTCGACTTAAGCCAAACTGGGACTAAATACACCGCGTGTCGCTCGGCATAACATATTATAGGTTTACCACGCGGAGCGTGTTTAATCAGACTCGCTATCGCCGCCTTTTATCACCACGAGGCTACTATCTTGCGATCGTTAATCTTATCTAAATTTCCAGTGGAATAGCCTTTCGGAAGAATGAAATAATCGCTCTTAAACTCTCACATCTATCTACCTATCTGTCCCATTAAACATTAAAATAGCCACATCGATATAATTTCAGAATCCTAGAAAACTAATGCTAATTTAAATTAACTCACGTGCTCAAGGCATTTACAGCTTGGCTCTTGTGTGTCTTCTTAGTCTGTTCTCACTGGGCGGCTCTCTCAAACATAGACCGGTTTCGCCGCTTGCTACCCCTTTTTATAAGCCCTGGCCTAACCACTCAATTTACTGCGCGCTCGCGTATTAATCTGCGCCACACAGATAACACACGCGATTATTGCTCCAGAATGCATGAAAACACAGATTTACACAACTAGAGCAAAAACACAACTAATATGTAGGCATATATTATGGCCTTGTAATAAATCTGCTCGAAGATAACGTGATCAAAAGGCACTAAACCACATAGACAATATGACTGCCCAGATGGGGCCAGCGCCTAGAACGACAGACCTCAAGATGGCGCTGTCACAACAAGATATTCAGAATACGCGAGAACAATACTGCTTTGGCTGAGTATGTTAACTCTGTAATTCTGCCGACGCTTTTGTAAAGGATTTAAGCACTTATTACTTTCAGCTCGTTTAAGCCCCCACCCCCGATTTACTCAGTGGAATTCTATTATTTTAGTATAGCTCTGTTTAGAGTGTGTGTAGTAATTTGACTGAGACAAATATACAGTAACTTTAAAATGGTTAAATCAAAGTTAAATTTGTAACATTACAAATAACAAAATTTAATAATCACTTTAGGTCTTAACAGTTGGAAATAATTTTAATAGTTATGGATCATGAAAAGTTATCATCCCAGTCTTTAGGGAATGTGAGATATTACAAGAAGTTCAAGTGGCAGCATATATTTGAACTTAGCTGCCAATGACGGTTCTGCTCCTTCTTATGGGCTGGTTCTTTTCACTCTGCTCGCGTTCGTCTCTGATCAAGGATGTTAGGGGTAGCTCGTTTCCCAGAAACATCAAGTAGAGTTTACCGCGTGGATCCTTCGTCTTAAAGCTTAGGCCACGGTTCCCTTCTTGTTCCAGAGATAGTACTTTCTGCTGGTACCACAAATAACTATGGTAAAAGAATAGAACGAAACGCACTTCTGAGTATGGCGTTTTCCACCCCATAGTTATGGGTTCCTATCTTCCCATACCACCATACAATTACTCAGACTTTACCCTCGATGAGAATTAAATTTAATCCCTCGGGATAAAACTTCCTTTTCATTTAAATAGAGTAGCTTTAGCTTTACATGACAATTAAATGAAAATGTTAATAATACAGATAGAGTCTGTTTACATATACATCTCCACTGATTGAAACGTGTTCACAATATAAATTGAATATGTTTTCATTTATGTTTTACACTGATTGAAAAGTTTGAAACTTCCATTACTTTAAAATGAATATTTTCACATAGACATTTACACTGGTTTAAGCTTGAAAATTTACATTACTTTTAAGGTGACTATGTTTATAGGGACATTTACACTGCTTTGAAAATGTAAGTATTATACTTAGAATGTACATCATTTCTTTCATCTTCCCCTCCCTGCTCCATAGGGAACCTGGAACTACTTAATGCTTTTAGTTCTCTTTACGAAACTATCAATAAAGCAATCACCAGCCCGTGCAGTGGTGGTTCATGAATCATCATTCTATACGCTGAGGTTACCAGCCTCGACTTTGTTATCCAATAGCGAGTTTCACACATTAAACTTCACATGGTAATATATGTGTGTGTGTGTGTGTGTGTGTGTGTGTGTGTGTGTGTGTGTGTGTGTGTGTGTGTTCACATGTTAGTAATAAAATATGAAATGTAAATCACAACTTACGCCAATCCTGACTCACAGACATTTTGCTCAGATGAATAAAAGAGACGAGTCCGGTCTCTTACACACGTCTTGGGTGTCTTTGATTTGACAATAGATTCCCTCTCTGACTCCGTTTGTTTCAGTTTTTCTTGATCCTGGTTTTCCTTGTTACAATGCTAGAGATTTCCTGGGCTGTTTTTTGTAAGCCCTTTTTGGAATACTCTAAAAAAAAAGTCCAGTCCGAGAAAAGGAATTCTTGAATTCTAACTTGGCAAGTCTGGGTTTTTTTGGCGAGCGTGTCTCACAGCAGTTTTTGCACAGTGAAGTGGGTTTGAACAAACGCTTAATTATATTCCCCCTCAATGTTGTTATGAAACAAATCAGAAAGATCCAATCATTTCAAATCATTCCGAGCGGGTGTGATATTTTCAAAATACTCCCACGTGAAATAAAGTGCGTGCCTGCAAAGGTCACGTATTACCATATATGGACATCTGATGCCTTGCATACACTCTCACAGGCAGATCGGTAGACACACATGACAACATGGGTAAGCAGTAATACGTATTACTTTATTAGAAAGTAATGGGCCCGGAAGCGATCATGTCACACTTGTCTGCCCACATGTGTCACACAGACAGTATTCTCGTTATCTGTCGTATGAGTATGCAAAAACTCCGTGTCTGCCCATCTGGGTTACCAAACGAGTCGTCTTATCAGCGGTTCAATCTACACACGCCGGCGACTATATCATCTAGCTGCTTCTCGCAGGCTGGGATAAACATCTACAAGGAGTGTCAAAAATATTTGAACATACAAACTACTTGCTCCTTAGCTGATAATAAGAAGAAATTGGTACTTTTAAAAGTACACAAATAAAAATCAGTACAAAATATGTCTCTGATCCTGTCAGAGTGAAACCGAGATCGTAAAGAGGTCGTCCATTTCGTCACATCTGCACATCAATAGAAAACTCGCCAACATTAGTACGGAACCTGGAATTCTACAGGACCACTCAGAAATCACAGAGGAAGTCTGAAATAGAAATAATACTCCAGATGTGTGTTCGAGGCATCTGTGTTAAGTTTCCAAGACTATTTACCTCAGCAGAACGTTTAAGATCTACCTAATTACTAGGTTGGTGGAACGGATTGGAGAGACCTTTTGAGGTTCTATTGACGTTACCAGCTGTACCAGTCTGTGGTTCGAAGCTTGAGATGGACACGGGTGGTGAAGATCCCTGCCTTGATCAGAAGCGGTTACCTCCAGAATCCTTTGGGGACGTGCCCTTGCCACAGAGACGAAGTGGCGGAACCAGCAGCACCAACATTTCAGCAGTTTGGAAGCTGAGTTTTAAGTTTAGCAGACCAAATCAAAAGACAATATTTTCATCTCCCGAACCGAGATCTATGATGAACTATAATTTCTCATAATTCCCATTTCATATTTATTTACATTTGTACCAAAATAATTGATCATTAAATGTGTTATATGTTGTTTTAATAAATTCATAGTTGAATTAATTATTACAGAGCGAAAGGCACACGTGTGAATCCTGATTTTAATATATGTAGTTATCTCTACATCTGAAGATCCAATAATAATAATAATAATAATAATATCGAGCTAACAAGAGGAATGTCGCTGATTTAAATCAGCTGGGGGTTTGAACGAGCTAATTATAAGATAATCCATCTCCACAAAGTGCAGCGGGTCAGATATAAAGTTAACGCGCCCAAACTCATTCAGCATTGTTCTTGACTACTGAAATATCTTGTGGATAACTACCTCGAGGTAGAAGCATCATTATCCTTCTATCTACAACTCTACCAAGAGTAATCTTGTGCGACGGTAGACACTTTTGAAGACTCACATTAGATCTAGGTTTTGGCCACTGTTGAATCACTACTGCAGAGCAAGGGGAGGCAACCCGTGAGAGGTATCCTCAAGGAATGTTGAGATAACGATAAGGTGCCTTGTAAAACAAAAAATAATAAAAATTTATGACACTCGCTAGAGAGTCTTATTCAAGTAACATGCTAGCTGGTGTAGGTGATCATGCCTCTCCACGGCTTCCTGTCCCAGTACTGTTTATCAGTTCTATTGTTGACATGTCCTTGCCACGTTGTCAAACTGTCCAGAATCTTTTCTCTTTGTCGTCCTCTAAGCATTTTTCTTCGCCATGTTAACGCCTTAGACATGTCCTCGACCGCAATAGTAACACTAAATACATGCCCTCGCCAGCCACGTTAACACTTTATACATGTCCTTGCTAGCCAAGTTAACACTTTATACATGTCCTAGTAAGCCACGCATTTTTAGATGTCCTCGCTAGCTAAGTTAACACGTTATACATGTCCTCGCTTGCCACGTTAACACTTTATTCATGTTGCCAGCCGCGTTAACACTTTATACATGTCCTCACCAGCCACGTTAACACTTTATACATGTCCTCGCCAGTCACGTTAACACTTTATGCATGTCTTCGTCAGCCACGTTAACATTTTATACATGTTCTAGCCAGCCACGTTAACATTTTATACATGTCCTCGCCAACCACGTTAACACTTTATGCATGCCCTCGCCAGCCATGTTAACACTTTATACATGTCCTCGCCAGCAACGTTAACGTTTTATACATGTCCTCGCTAGCTACGTTAACACTTTATAAATGTGCTCGCTAGCCACGTTAACACTTTATACACGTCCTCGCTAACCATGTTAACACTTTAGACATGACCTCTGCCGACATGTTAACTACTTAGACATGTCCTCATACACCATGTTAACACTTTAGATATACCCTCACTGCAATGATAACACTTAATACATGCTATCAACTGGCTTCGACAGTAATGAGAACTGGGGGGGGGGGGGTCAAAGTGAAAGAAGAGACGAATGATAGTCAAAGATGAGGGAGCAATCTCAGCCACGTGGACAGACTTATAGACGGAGAAGCTGCAGCAATCTCAGCCACGTGGACAGACTTATAGACGGAGAAGCTGCAGCAATCTCAGTCACGTGGGCAGACTTATAGACGGAGATGCTGCAGCAATCTCAGCCACGTGGGCAGACTTATAGACGGAGAAGCTGCAGCAATCTCAGCCACGTGGACAGACTTATAGACGGAGAAGCTGCTGCAATCTCAGCCACGTGGACAGACTGATAGACGGAGAAGCTGCAGCAATCTCAGCGACGTGGAGAGACTTATAGACGGAGTAGCTGCAGCAGTCTCAGCCAGGTAGACAGATTCATAGTCAGAGAAGCTGCAGCAATCTCTGCCACGTGGGCAGACTCATAGTCAGAGAAGCTGCAGCAATCTCAGCCAAGTGGGCAGACTCATAGTCAGAGAAGCTGCAGCAATCTCAGCCACGTGGACAGACTCATAATCAGATAAGCTGCAGCACTCTCAGCCACGTGGACAGACACATAGTCAGAAAAACTGCAGCACTCTCAGCCACGTGGATAGACTCATAGTCAGAGAAGCTGCAGCAATCTCAGCCACGTGGACAGACTCATAGTCAGAGAAGCTGCAGCAATCTCAGCCACGTGGACAGACTTATAGATGGAGAAGCTGCAGCAATCTCAGCCACGTGGGCAGACCTATAGATGGAGAAACTGCAGCAATCTCAGCCACGTGGGTATGTCACACGCGAGGCTTGCCCTAGCATTATTCATGCTATTGTTAGAGTGAGATAAACAGTTAGAATAGCTCACAAGGAAAAAATAATGAATGAAAATAATAATAAATTGCTAACTGACAACAGTTCAGAATATCGGTTCACGTTAACTAAAAGTGAGTGATTATTAAGAGTTGTAAATAGAATGTTCGAGAACAAGGACAAAAAGGCTCGACCAATAAATTTAAGTAAAAAGATTTGGGTCAGCTAATCAGAAGGGTGGCGAGAAAAACACACCACGCTGAAATGACCAGAGGTCATTAGTTAGTTAGTCCTGGGTTGGTCAGTGTGTGATCAGGTGCGGAGAAGATTTCGAGCTGCTGTGCGGACAAGATGTACCATCTGTGGTTTTACAGATAGGGTTTATATGAATATATATATATAGATGTCCAGCCATCACTAGCCAGTGTTATTCTATCGGAAGATAGTATTTGATTCTGTAGTTCACAGTTAGTGTGTATTTCTAAAAGGAGATCAGCGTTTATGTTGTCTTGTAAGTATTGGATTGTAATTATATGTTGCACAGAGTAGAATTTTGTTTCCAGGAGAGTTTTGCAGAAGCACGAATTGCCAGTTCGCTATGAGAACTTTACGACTATGTATCAAGAAACGGATGGTTATGAATATATAACGACTATGTATAAAGTAACGAAAGGCAGTAAATATATGAAGGAAACTATAGATATTATGGAGGAGCCATGTTGAACAAAGTTTGAGTTGTCAAGAATTACATACGACTTTTAAGAAAAAGTGAGTGTTGACTTCTATATGAGAACCACAAATATGCTCTCTCATGTAAGTATCAGAATGGTGAACATATATTTTTTATGCATGAGATGAATTTTGTTTCTAGGAACGATTATAGAGAAATGTCTGACCAGTTCGTCAAGGAAAATATTTAAGTACCTAAAAAAAAGTATGGAATGCTAATAAAGAGCATAGGTACCACGAGTAAATAGTAGCAGATTTGGGAAGACTAAGAAAGTCTACAGGAGATAATAATAGGTTAAAGAGGAATACGGAAGTTTACAAGACATAGAATTCATGTATGAATTACCCCTGATGTACAAAGACCCTTGATGCGTGATGCCATATGATGATGGATGGCATCCGCATGTCTGGTTTTGTGTAGTGTGTAGATGTGTTCAGTCAAAACAATGTTCATGCAACAATAACAGGGCAATCCACATAGGACGTCAGTAAACTCACGACGTATAAAGTCAATGAGTCTTGAAACAGCCGTTGACGTTTTTTCTTCATTATTTATTGTGGACGCCACAGTGACAAAATGGTTACGCAAATGTGTAGGCACATCAAACAGTCATTATCACAGCAACATTCAATACAGCAATAAACGGTAGACAGCATTACAATGATGAGTCAGATGCATGTTATATTTCAAAGTGCTGTAAATGTAGTCAGGTGAACAACTCCATCCTTTTCTATAACAGCCAGGAGATAACCAGATGTATGAGATCAGTTCACTCTCCTTAGTTTGACTTCAGCAAGACAGACACGTCTGCCGAAGTATAAATAATGTCCTCAAAAATATCCTCTAGATAATAAAGGTTTTCCAAACCTAGTTCATTTAACAAAGTAGCAAGTAATGGTCCTTGGTACCTGCATCAACCGATGCAGTACAATGCAGCGACATGTGAGCTAGGAAAACATCTCGTGACGACGACTTTCGCAGACAGGCTATGAATCGAAATCGCTCACGACCCAAAATCAATAGAGTTAATGAAAGAGTCAATTTACCTTGCTTTCATGAAAAACACAGAAATATCACGCCTCCCGACATGTGGGAAACACTAGAGGTATTATCTCGAATAAACGAAATATCCATTAAGAGGACTACACATCCCTGACAGAACAAAAAATAGCGGAGATCCCCTCTTCAACGAGGCATCTCTTTCGCCATTCCAAATCGCTCACTCCCACTAGTGGTGGGCGGAAACCGATCGACAAAGAAGCAAGACAAGTCATGCGCAGTCCAGCGCAAAACGACCACAGCTCAAACTTAACTGCATTCGATACCAACGCGAGAAGACAAATGCTTACCGAGAAAAGTGACTATAAATTCCAAGCAGTTGTTGCCCTTGCGTTATAAAACAGATATTGAAATAAAACGATGTTGCGAGAATTTATCACGCAACATATCACCACCTCCTCCCGATAAAAAAAAATGTGGAACATATTTTTTTTTCCAATATCAAAGAGCAAGTGATAAGCGGCTCAAAACGCACGAATTATGCGCTGATAATTAACTAAATTGCCAAACAATAGGCTAATTATAGAGTGTCTGGTGAGGATATACCTCAACAGAAAAATAAATATGTCTCAAAAAATATTCACATCGGGGAGGTGTCACCAACACACATCACGTTAGCATGTAAACACAATATACGTATGCAAGTTACTATAATCATCATTAAACAGCATACTCTAATATTGTCTTTAAAAATGGATGTACAAATCTGATAGGAAAATTTAAATAGTACATTCTTTGACATGTAATGACATAAGTACATAGTAAAGTTAAACTACATGACGATCCAGGACATATGCCTGGTATTCCGAGGGTAAGTACACAATCTAGAACTCGTAAGGTAAGTCCTCAGCTCAACAATGACATTCTGAGAAAGTACAAGCAATATAATGCTAATTAATAACTAATATGCTTCATAAGGTACAATACATTATTATTAATTGTGGCTGTTTAGTAAACTAACGGCCCTTATATTAACTACTCAGTCCTCCTCTATCATCTTAAAAAACGAACAGAAGAAGATGACAACAAAGCACGATAGTGTGTACATATAAAGTAAGTACAGATGTGCTAATCTATTGTAGAAATATAGGTGTGTTATGACTCTGTAATATATGGAAATATAGGACAGAAGTATTAGTTGGAGTCATGTGGGCATCTAGACAAAATGTCAGCCATCACATTATCCGCACCACGGATAGCTCGTACCGTGAAGTGAAAAGGTTGAAGAGCTATAGCATATCGAGTGGATCTCGTACTCTTCAAATTCTTAGTCTGAATAGCTGTAAGAGCTTTCTGATCAGTCTCTAGAATGAAATGTGCGCCCAGGAGGAATCTTTGTAGCTTTAGAATTGACCAAACCATCGCTAACAACTCACGGTCTAAACCCGAGTAGTTCCTCTCTGCCGCATTTAGTTTTCTAGAAATGTACATAACAGGATGCAGAGTATTTGCATATTCTTGCATCAGTGCTGCTCCAATCCCAGTGGATGAAGCATCACTCCGAAGAACAAAAAGTCCTATCAAGAGTAGGTAATCTTAAGATGGGAGGAGAAGAAAAATTATATTCTTGATTTGGTCTAGTGAAGATTGGCATTCTTCAGACCAACGGACCAGATTAGGCGAACCTTTCTTCAACAATGTTGATAGAGGGCCCATGAATCGAAGATAAATTTGGAATTAATCTCCAACTAAAATTGAATTAAACCTAAGAGACTCCTAACTTGTTTCTTCGTTTTAGGAACAGAGATGTTCAGTATTTTGGAAGTATTGTGGTCTTCTGTCTTCAAGAGACCATGACCAACACGATGACCCAGGAAAGAGATTTCACCAAAACCACAAAAGCTTTAGAAGGTTTTGCTGTCAAATTATTCTCACGTAGAGTGGACAGTAAGTCATATAACCCTAAATAGTGATCTTCCCAGGTATCACTGAAGAGACAGATGTCATCTAAGTATGCGATGACATCCGAACGATGTGACAGAATTCGACGCATCATGCGAACGAAAGTGGCAGGGGCGTTCATGAGACTAAAAGGCATAACATTCCATTGAAATAGACCCCTAGGTGTAGAAAAAGCAGTAAGAGGTTTGGCATGCTCTGCTAAAGGCACTTGCCAATAACCTTTAGACAAGTCAAGTTTAGTGAAGAATCTAGAATTAGAAAGTCTAATCAGTAGATCTTCTAACAAAGGCATCGGTTCAGCGTCGAACTTTGTGACCTGATTCAATTTGCGATAATCAACGCAAATTCGTATGTTCTTATCCTTCTACCGGACAATAACCATGGAAGAAGAATATGGTGAAGTCGATGGTTCAATTATATTTAATTGAATCATTTCATCCAATTCCTTTTCCACTTGCGACTGAAAGTGTATAGGAATAGGATACGGCCTAACCCTAATTGGATTATTGTCGGTAAGAATTATGTCATGTTCTATGACATCTGTGTGTCCAGGAATGTCAGTGAGAACATCCTGAAATGTTTGTAACATAGACGAGACTTGTCGATGTTCGTCACCAGAAAGATTAGGAGAAACAGAAACGTTTTTCCAAGATTCCGTGGAATGTAATGGAACCACTGGAAGGGGAAGGTTGACATCAGAGAAGGTAGCTTCCTCATCCTGAATGACAGACAGGGATGAATAATGACCGTGAGGTGCAGGAGCATCATCCGTTGCCTGGAAAATAGGCAGCAAATAGTCCGGACGTTCGTGAAATTCCGAAAGCATGTTTATATGGAAAGTTTTATGCTTTCCATCAATATCGACCACATAGTCAACATCGGAAATCCGAGAGACTATTGCATACGGACCTTTCCATGCAATAAGAAGTCTATTTTCCCTACTGGGGAGTAGGACGAATGCTTTGTCGCCTGGACAAAGTTGTCGTAGACATCTATTCTTGTTAGCAAACTGCCTTGCCTTCTCTTTAGCAATTTCTGATGAAGCAGTTGCTAGCTTACATGCCTCAATGATCTTTTGTCTAAGAGCAATGACATACTATATGAGGATTGAGTTTCATCGCTAATATCATCGGCAGTGATGAGATCGTGTAATAAAGACATAGGGCCGCGTGGACGCGCGCCAAAGACAAGTTCGAAGGGAGAAAATCCTGTGTGTTCATTAGGGACTTCTCTATAGGCAAAGAGAGCCGCGGGTAAAACCCTGTCCCAATCTTGAGGATGATTCTTCAGTTATCTTACCAAGCAAAGTCTTGAGCGTTCTATTCAGACGCTCAACTAACCCATTAGACATAGGATGGTAGATACTACTGAGAGATCGTTCAATATGTAAGGTAGACATTACCTGTGACATAGTGTCAGATATGAGTTGAGTGCCATGGTCTGACAATATTTCTCTGGGAAACCCCAAGCGAGAAAATATCAACCAAAGAGCATCTGCGATATCTGTAGTAGATATGCTCTTAAGAGGAATAGCCTCTGGCCAACGTGTGCACATATCGACACATGTAAGGATAAACTGATGTCCTCTGGCCGACTTGACCTTAAAAGGGCCAATATATCTATGGCCATTTTCTGAAACGGCCGAATAGGAATGTCAGCAGCCTGGATAGGCGCAGCATGTCGTGGTCCTCTAGATTTGACCTCCTGACATACCTTGCATGATCGGCAGTAAATACGAATGTCCTTATGGACAAAAGGCCAAAAGAAAGCCGCAAGGACTCTCGACTTCGTACGGGCAAAACCCATATGTCCAGCACATTGCGAGTCATGAGCATGTTGCAATATTTGGACTCTCATGCTCTTGGGAACAAGAATTTGCGAATGTGCCGACGTAGCCGAATCTTGTACCATACGTACAAGTACGCCGTTTCTCATTGCAATCCAAGATTTTCTATTTGTATCCTGATTCGGATCACCTTTCTTCGCAAGAACGAAGAATTTTTTTAAAGAAGAATCTTCTTCTTGCAATTTTATGAAAGAGTCACGAGTGATTACTAAGTGACTATCTTGGCTATCAACTTCATTATCACTATTCAGTGAAGTTTCGGGTGTTTGTAGAGCTTGTGCTCTTGTAACTACTGCATTTGTAGCTTGCATGTTATTATCTTCCCAAGCAGCAATCTGCTGTGGGGTACACTCCCTAACTCCGTGAATACGACCAATAATAAGGTCCGCAATAGGATTAGGTAAGAGACAAGCATGCACATCTCCAGTAAAGAAAGGAGTGGCAATGCGAATTACAGCAGTAGGATATTTTTTCTAGAGTGCCGCCAAATGTGACACATTTAATAACCCTTCCTGTAGCACAAGATGGATCTACAAGCGATTGTCTAACACCAATAGTGGTGCATCCGGAATCGAAAAGTAGTGAGACCGGAGTATCATTAACAAGACCCTTATGTAGAATTAAAGAACCCCTCCCGTCATGCGCAACAGCAGCAGGAAGAGCGGGAAGTGGGTGACCACAACTCAAAGTAGTTATGGTACCCGGTTCGAATAAAGTACTGCATTGGGGGCATTTGTTTGCTCTCTCAAAGTCAAAAGCAGAACTAGTGACAGCGTCAAAGTTTTTACTATCAACAACATGATTACAGGCTGCCTCAGTTTCCTGTTGTACAGCATTAGCCTGCTGATATCTCTTTTTTTTGTGTTGAGATCTACCCCGACTATTATTACCTCTGAAGTTATCAGAGTTATTATTATCTCTGCAGTTATTATTGTCTCTATTGTAATTGTTATACTGGTTCGAATTCCAGTTTCCACGATTACTATCATGTTCACATTGATGCGAACATCTATTTGTTTGGTTCTGAGGTCTTCGGCAGGAATAACCTCTATTACCATATCCTCTTTTGAAATGCTTATAATTATTAGGGTGATAGTAACGAGTACTATCAGGTTGTCTCCAATTCTTCGAAGAAGAATCACCATGAAATTGATTTCCATGATTTTGACAGAAATTACCGCTACTCTTTCTATCAAAATTTTGTTGGAATCTACGAGCAAAGTTTTGACCATACGGAGCTGCCGAAGCAACTGGTAAACCTTCTTTCACCTTAGAGTTACCCCATGGTTATGTGTGGGTGCGCAGTTACGTATTGGCAACAGAAATCTTCCATTTCTTTTATTGTTTTAGGTTTACGTTCATGAAGGAAAGCAAGGAAAGACTCATTGACAGACGACATGACTTTGTCTCTAAGTATTAAGTCCATAAGCGCTGCATACGTAGTTTCAGTCTTAGATAGTTCAACCCATCGTGAGAAAGTAATGCGTATTCTTGCAATAAACTCGGAGAATTCAACTCCATTTTCAGGTAACATGTTTTTAAATTGTAGACGATAGCCGTCTTCGTTAAGCTGATATTTCTTTAACAAAGCGGCCCTGACAACCTCATAATTGTTCTTGTCAGGTTTCTCCACCATATTTAATATACTTAGAGCTTTACCTGTCAGTATCCCTGATAACTGATAAACATATTTTGCTTTGTCTATGTTATGAGCTGTACATGCTTGTTCAAATCTGTCCAGATAGAACATTATGTCATCGCTGGAAGGACTAAATGTTGGTAACTTAATCTTAAAAGTATCATTATTAGCCTTACCAGAAGATGAACCCTTGTTTGAATCATTACCATTACTCATGCTTGTCAATTTCAATTTTTCCAACTCTAAAAGCTAAGACCTTTTCTTCATGTTCCATTTTTGCTTTCTCTTTCCTCTCATCAGACTCTCTCTGTAATCTTCTTTCCTCAGCCTGAGCCTCTTTTTGAAGTCTTTCATTTTCAGCTTCTTTTTCAAGTCTTTTATTTTCAGACTCTTTTTCAAGTCTTTTATTTTCAGCTTCTTTTTCAAGTCTTTTATTTTCAGCCTCTTTTTCAAGTCTTTTATTCTCAGCCTCTTTTTCAAGTCTTTTATTCTCAGCCTCTTTTTGAAGTCTTTCAGCTTCTAGCTGTAGCTGGAGTTTTCTCTCCTCAGCTTCTGATTCCCTTTTTTGTTTTTCCATTTCCATTTGGAATCTTTTTTCATCCACCTGCATCTGCAGTTTCTTTTGTTCAGCTTCCATTGCTTTATCATATCGAGCAGTTGCAAATTCTTCTAACTTATCACCAGTCTTCCCAAGCAATTTACCCTGCTCAATAAAGTGCTCAAATGTAGACATGTTGTCTAACATATGAGTCCAAAACCTGAAATAATTAACTAATTTATTTCAAACCTAAGTGTAACAAGTCTTAATTAAGCACTTGTATATTCACATCACCTTATATTATCCCAGTCTCTGTGGGAAACAAGTCTCCAATCAAAGAACTTGTATATGAAATATCAGCACTCAATTCTTGATCATAAGTGCACTTCTCATTCAATAGTGCACGACACTATTCATCATTCATTTATCATCAGTATAGTAGTAACAGTGCATTAGCATAGCCCATTAACTAATTACTATAACTGTAAACAATGACTATGTAAACACATGCAGAATGTAAACATTGAAAATGTAAACAATACAAACAATGTAAACAATAACAATGTAAACAATAACAAAGATCAGCAACAATACAAAAACTTTCGCAGAAATCAACTAAAAATAAAGCAGAAATTAATGAAATATCACAAAAAATGTGACGATATCTGCGATAGAATTAAACAAAATACATGACACCACAGTGTATAAACAAAAATGTTGTATGAAACTAAATTATAGACAAGAGTAGGCTAACAAACACAAACAAATCAAAACAAAACTAAAGAATGCGAAATAATAACGAAAACAATATTAAAACATGTCATCACAGCTAACATAAATAGCAACAGAAGTCGCTTAGCAAATTCCAGTATTGGAAATTTGCAAACCTTACAGAAAACGCTCACAATAGACGACCTCTATGACGTGGCATAATCTAACGGAGACACCACCCAACCGAGAACCCGCTGAAATATAAACATATAAATATACAAATAACATGTAAACATAAAACATATAGAATGAGATGATACACAGAAGACTCAGCAGAAGTATAAGGGCACAGTTTACATACAAACAGGCCACTTAACTTATAGGCTTCCAATCGTAGAACAGCAGAAAAACGGATGTCAATCAACGTCCTAAAGAGCGAAGCTCCAACGATGATGGCACATCTGAACTGCTTCCACTGCTAACACGATGGTACAAGAGCTTCTGACATACTGTGTGTTGAGTTGTTTCGGCACTTGACCTTCTAATCCAAAAGTAAGTTGATGGAAATCGGTACTTGGCCTTCTTCAGAAAACAACCCGTTTCAACCGGCACTTGACCTTCTCAAAAAACGACAGCACTGGAACCTTGACAGCAGCAACTTGCTTGACTTGCGTAAAAGATAACAGCAGTCCGAGTTATCCGGCAACATGTAACAACGCCGGGTACTGTCAAATTCTTGTTTCCGTCAAAAAATTGAAATTTGACTTTTACCGGGCAACGCCGAGTACTTTGAAAATTTTGAAGATGTTGACTGTATTGAAGAATGTTAATTTCTTGAAGGATGCTGATGAATTCTTGTTGAAAATGAAGTGGGTAAGGGACCCCGTGTTTGCTGGTACCAGAATCAAACCAGCTTATGGCCACCAAATGATGCGTGATGCCATATGATGATGGATGGCATCCGCATGTCTGGTTTTGTGTAGTGTGTAGATGTGTTCAGTCAAAACAATGTTCATGCAACAATAACAGGGCAATCCACATAGGACGTCAGTAAACTCACGACGTATAAAGTCAATGAGTCTTGAAACAGCCGTTGACGTTTTTCTTCATTATTTATTGTGGACGCCACAGTGACAAAATGGTTACGCAAATGTGTAGGCACATCAAACAGTCATTATCACAGCAACATTCAATACAGCAATAAACGGTAGACAGCATTACAATGATGAGTCAGATGCATGTTATATTTCAAAGTGCTGTAAATGTAGTCAGGTGAACAACTCCATCCTTTTCTATAACAGCCAGGAGATAACCAGATGTATGAGATCAGTTCACTCTCCTTAGTTTGACTTCAGCAAGACAGACACGTCTGCCGAAGTATAAATAATGTCCTCAAAAATATCCTCTAGATAATAAAGGTTTTCCAAACCTAGTTCATTTAACAAAGTAGCAAGTAATGGTCCTTGGTACCTGCATCAACCGATGCAGTACAATGCAGCGACATGTGAGCTAGGAAAAAACATCTCGTGACGACGACTTTCGCAGACAGGCTATGAATCGAAATCGCTCACGACCCAAAATCAATAGAGTTAATGAAAGAGTCAATTTACCTTGCTTTCATGAAATACACAGAAATATCACGCCTCCCGACATGTGGGAAACACTAGAGGTATTATCTCGAATAAACGAAATATCCATTAAGAGGACTACACATCCCTGACAGAACAAAAATAGCGGAGATCCCCTCTTCAACGAGGCATCTCTTTCGCCATTCCAAATCGCTCACTCCCACTAGTGGTGGGCGGAAACCGATCGACAAAGAAGCAAGACAAGTCATGCGCAGTCCAGCGCAAAACGACCACAGCTCAAACTTAACTGCATTCGATACCAACGCGAGAAGACAAATGCTTACCGAGAAAAGTGACTATAAATTCCAAGCAGTTGTTGCCCTTGCGTTATAAAACAGATATTGAAATAAAACGATGTTGCGAGAATTTATCACGCAACAACCCTGTTAATGCTTATATGCGAGTTCCATCATTTGAATGACTCATCATACGTGTTGCATTAATATGTTATTAAAAGTTTTGAAGGATCAGAATAAATTTGATTCCACCTTTAAGAGTTGCTGAAAGTACGTCATGTTTGTTTACACTACCACTATATGAGAAGTCACTATAACATCGAAGAAGGAACTGAACGAACCCGAGGTATATAAGAAAAGGATTATAGTATCATCCAGGAATTTACACCTCTGGCGGAGATGGCCAGTAAAGATATTAACTAATAACTTGGAAGATTAAAAAGAGAAGTTGTAAACTTAAATCACGTCACTAGGCCTGTGACCTACTGCTAAGTAGAAGTGCCCTGTGACAGGTAGACTCATAGACGGAGAAACTGCAGCAATCTCAGCCACGTGGGCAGATCGTATTCAGAGAAGCTGCAGCAATCTCAGCCACGTGGGTAGACTCATAGACAAAGAAACTGCAGCAATCTCAGCCACGTGGGTAGACTCATAGTCAGAGAATATGTAGCAATATGAGCCTCAGACAGAGACCAAAATAAAAATAGATTTATCATTCATTTATTTCCTTTGCCGCTCCTTACAGAGCATAGAGCCACTGCTAGAGCTGGACCTTCTTGTACAACAGCATGCGACAAAACGTCCGTGTTGTTGTATCGGTGCTTTCTGTTGCACGTTCTGTTAGAAGAGGTACCAGCTGCACGTACAAAACCTCCTGTTAGCCACATATTGTGACATGTCTGAGACAGCTATGGTCCTCCATGTACAACCTCCTGTTAGCCACATATTGTGACATGTCTGAGACAGCTATGGTCTTCCATGTACAACCTCATGTTAGCCACATATTGTGACATGTCTGAGACAGCTATGGTCTACAGAACACTCCTAGGCGGGAAGACAGGCGTCTATCATCATCAGTTGACAAGATCCCTATGGTGTTGCCTGCCCCACTGTAGTGTATGGAATGTCAACTTGACCTACGCAGTGTTGTGTAGACATGGATGGAGTGTATAATGTGCGAATGATGATAAGGGTTCGTGTTGTTGACAAATGTTCTCGACTGTGTACCTTTTCTAAAGTTTAATTGGACGTACACACTCGACAGCACAGATAGTGACAAATCACAGGTTGCCATAATACATCATAGTACAGTGGACAAATGGTCTTGCAATGTTACATGGGCACTCATGTAGAATAATGGTATAATGGACTGTCAATAGCCAAGCACTCAGTATCGCCCATACATATATCATCTGACGTCACTGACTGAGCACGTCAGCTTGTAAACAATATTTCAGATGACTTCTAAACCTAATCTCGTTTAGCAACGATTCTTCAACATAATGTTCAGCACATATTTTTCCATATAATAATATTGAACCGCTAACAATGGGTTCTCATGTGTAGCAGTGATCTCTGGACTGATCAAGCGATAATACGGGCATCCCTTTTCTCTTCTTGAAAGTCCTACATGTTTTGGTTCCAAGATGGCTCCACTCGTGAACTGTCACTCACGTTTGAATACAGATAATGAATCTGTTCTAAAGTTAGTCATTCATACAACATTTCGTTGCTCTGTAGATTTGGTCATGAACAATAGACTGCATTCTACAGAATATAGTGCTGCTAGGAATCGAAGTCGTTTTTCATCGAGTCAAATATATTCTCTTAAACATTCAAATCGTAATTATCGACAATGGTGGCTTCGATCGAGAGTTCATAAGAGTATCTTTGATTACCTTGGTAGAGGGAATATGAAACTGCCATTCCTTGGCAAGATGAATAAAACACTGGGGTAAAGCATACACGATAGGTCTAGACGACTATCACTTTCCCCAAAACCACTGAGATCACTTTTTCAAGGCATCAAGCCGACATAGCAAAACACACACAGTCCCTATCAGGACGAAGCCAAATCACACCACTCAAGCGACACATCCGCCGAATAGCCTTTGACCTCTCTAGAGACAACAGAACATATAGTTCGACTTAGATATGTAAAGATATACAGATATAAGACAGACTTGTCCTACTCAGACAAACAATACACATAAATTCAGGCCATAGATATTCTGAAGCAAGAACAATCTATTATTACCCAAACAACGAATAAATCGCAGTAAAATGTATTTATCGAAAGGAGTTCAAGGGAAGTAACTCAATAATGACTTTCCCTTAAGCACTAAAAAATTACCTATGTATAATATTGTAAGATATCAAAGACTGCACGTAACAGTCTTACCACACCTCCCGGGAAAAAAAAAATGGAACATTTTTTTTTTTTTTTTTGAAATACATCTAGGAGCAACGTACAATAGGCTCACAACGCATGAATAATGCGCAGATGAAAATATCAGGAATACCTATAACGCCTAATATGAGGCTAAGTCGACTTATGGAGCGACTGGTGAGAATGTGTCTCATAAACTGAGAGAAATTATTTCTCTACAAGTATATTTTTCCAGGAAGGTGTCATCAAAGTATAATACAATTCTGGCAATTACACAATGCCTAAAAAATTCATATCATCACTACGTATTAGATATCTTAAATTTATGATTTATGAAGTAAAAATCATCAAAGCACAGCGGTGAATAAACATACATGAACCGCTATGTAGTGATACAATCATTATATTATTAAATTACAAATGTGTATCTATCATGATATAGAAAAGGAACTACTATAGAACTAGACATATCAAGAAGTCTAAGCCCTAATAGTTATGTGGAATCATGTGGGCATCTTGACAGAATGTCTGCCATCACATTATCTGATCCACGAATAGCTCGCACAGAGAAATGAAAAGGTTGAAGAGCAATTGCATATCGAGTAGACCTCGAGCTCTTCAAATTCTTACTCTGTATAGCAGTAAGAGCTTTTTGGTCTGTTTCTACTATGAAATGTGCGCCTAGAAGGAATCTCTGTAGTTTGAGGATCGACCAAACATAGCTAATAGCTCACGGTCTAAAACCGAATAATTCCTTTCTGCCGCATTAAGTTTTCTGGAAATATACATTACAGGATGCAGAGTTCCAGAGTACTCTTGCATTAGTGCCGCTCCAATCCCAGTGGATGAAGCGTCACTACGAAGAACGAATGTCTTATCTTTAGTGGGTAGCACTAAAATAGGTGGTGTTGAAAACAGTGTTTTAATCTTATCCAGAGAGCATTGGCATTCCTGAGACCAGTGGACCACATTAGGCGAACCTTTCTTTAGAAGTGTTGAGAGAGGTGCCATGATAGAGGATAGATTCTGAATGAATCTGCCATAAAATTGAATAAGACCTAACAGACTTCTCACTGTTTTTTAGTCTTAGGGATTGAGATGTTAAGTATCTTACTAGTATTATGGTCCTCTGTCTTTAGGAAACCATGACCAACTCGGTGGCCTAGGAAAGAAATTTCGCTAAAACCAATATAGGCTTTAGAGGGTTTCGCTGTCAGGTTGTGCTCACGCAAAGTAGACAGCAATTCATCTAACCCTGAATAGTGATCTTCCCAAGTATCGCTGAAAAGACAGATGTCGTCTAGATATGCAATGACATCTGACCGATAAGATAGGATTCGGCGCATCATGCGTACGAACGTAGCTGGTGCGTTCATAAGACCGAAAGGCATAAAATTCCATTGGAACAAACCTCTAGGTGTTGAAAAAGCCGTGAGAGGTTTGGCGCGTTCAGATAAAGGAACTTGCCAATATCCTTTAGACAAATCAAGTTTAGTGAAAAAATGAGATTTGGAGAGTCGAGTAAGTAGCTCTTCCAGTAAAAGGCATAGGTTCGGCATCGAACTTCGTTACTTGATTCAATTTTCGATAGTCAACGCAAAGACGTATGTTATTGTCTTTTTTACGCACAATAACCATCGGCGAAGAATATGCAGAGGTGGATGGTTCGATTATTTTCAAATCTATCATCTCATCCAACTCTTTCTCGACCTGTGCTTGAAAATGTATAGGTATAGGATAAGGTCTAACCCTAAGGGAGTATGGTCAGTTAGAACAATGTCATGTTGAATGACATTAGTTTGTCCAGGGATGTCAGTGAGTACATCCTGAAATGTTTGCAACATAGTTGAAACTTGTCGCTGTTCTCCTAGAGACAAATCAGGAGAGACAGTAACGTTCTTCCATGATTCACTGGAATGAAGTGGGATCATTGGAAGAGGAAGATTTACATCTGAAAAACTTGTTTCCTCATCCTGTATCACGGACAGTGATGAGTAATGACCATGTGGTACTGGAGAATTGTCCGTTGCTTGGAAAATGGGTTGCAAATAATCCGGACGTTCATGGAATTCAGTAAGCATATTGATGTGGAAGGTTTTATGCTTCCCATCAATATCGACAATATAGTCGACATCGGAAATTTTCGATATTATATCGTACGGACCTTTCCAAGAAATAAGTAATCTGTTTTCCCTACAAGGTAGTAATACAAATGCTTTGTCACCAGGACAAAGTTGTCGTAAGCATCTCTTCTTATTGGCAAATTGCCTTGCCTTCTGTTTCGCAAATTCAGAAGAAGAAGTTGCTAATTTGCATGCTTCGATAATTTTTTGTCTCAACGCGATGACATATTCGTAGGATGACTTTGTGTCATCGTCAATATTGTCAGATGTTATGAGATCGTGAAGCAACGACATAGGGCCACGCGGACGCGCGCCAAAGACGAGTTCAAAGGGAGAAAATCCTATATGTTCATTGGGTACCTCTCTGTAAGCGAAGAGGGCCGCAGGTAAAACTCTGTCCCAGTCTTGAGGATGATCCTCAGTTATCTTCCCCAGTAAGTTTTTAAGTGTTCTATTAAGGCGTTCGACCATACCATTAGACATTGGATGGTAGATACTACTTAAAGATCTATCTATCTGCAGGGTAGACATTACTTGAGACATGGTATCTGATATTAGTTGGGTGCCATGGTCTGACAATATCTCTCCGGGGAACCCCAGACGAGAAAATATAAGCCAAAGAGCATCTGCAATATCAGCAGTAGTAATGCTCTTCAGAGGAATAGCCTCTGGCCAACGTGTGCACATATAAACACACGTCAAGATAAACTGATGTCCTCTGGCAGACTTGATCTTAAATGGACCAATAATGTCTATGGCCATTTTTTGAAACGGCCGAATAGGAATGTCCGCCGCCTGAATGGGTGCAGCATGCCGTGGACCTTTGGATTTAACTTCCTGACATACTTTACAAGATCGACAATAAATCCGTATGTCCTTGTTTACCAATGGCCAAAAGAAAGCCGCAAGGACTCTTGACTTAGTACGGGAAAAACCCATGTGTCCAGCACACTGAGAGTCGTGAGCGTGCTGCAAAAATTTTAACTCTCAAATTCTTGGGAACCAGGATTTGAGAATGACTTGACGTAATGGAGTCTTGAACCATACGTACAAGTACGCCATTCTTCTTTGTAATCCACGATTTACGACTTGTGTCTTTATTCGGATCACCTTTAGTTGCAAGAATGAAGAATTTCTTCAGAGTGGGATCATCTTCTTGCTGTTTTATAAACGAGTCACGAGAAATTACCAAGGGATTATCTTGGTTATGCACTTCATTATCTTCAGTAGATGAAGTTTGAGGCACATTAAGAGCCTGAGCTCTAGTGACTACAGCGTTAGCAATCTGCATGTTTTGCCTTTCCCACGTGGAAATTTGTTGCGGAGTGCATTCCTTGACTCCATGAATGCGACCGATGATGAGGTCAGCGATCGGATTCGGAAGAAGACATGCGTGTACATCTCCTGTAAAGAAAGGAGTAGCAATCCTAATGATAGCAGTAGAGTATTTCTCTAATGTGCCGCCAAATGTTACACATTTGACTACTTGTCCAGTGGCACGGGAAGGATCTACGAGTGACTGCCTAACACCAATTGTGGTGCATCCAGAATCAAATAGCACAGAGACTGGATTGTTATTCACTAAACCCTTATGTAAGACAAGAGAACCTCTTCCATCATGCGCGACTGATGCTGGAAGAGCAGGAAGAGGATGGCCACAGCTTAAAGTAGTCACTGTGGTTGGCTCAAATAACGTTTTGCATTGGGGGCACTGAGATGCTCTCCCAAAATCAAAAGCGGCACATGCCATATTACTAGCATCATTATTATCTTTACTCTGTTTATAGGCTTCATGGGACTCTTGTTGTGCAGAGTTTGCCTGAAAATGTGGTTTATGTCTTTTGTTTTGAGATCTACCTCGGTTATTATCACCTCTGTAGTTATTGTTACCTCTATTGTAACCCCTATTTGGGTTTGAGTCATAGTACCCTTGGTTACCATTATCATATTCATTATAATGAGTATCTCTGTAATTATGATCTTGTTGACTCCAAGACGGATAACCCTGATAGTTTCTATAATTACTTCCTCTACGGAAATTCCTATAATTATGACCACCCCTGTGTCGAGAGCTCAGGTCGTCTCCAGTTCTTTGAAGAAGAACCCTGAAATGATTGGTTACCTTGGTTTTGATAACTATTATGGTTACCTTTTTTATCAAATCTGTTTTGAGGTCCCTGAAATCTGTGTGAATAATTGGGATTGTATGGTGTTGCTGAAGCAACTGGCATACTCTCCTTAATCTTAGTGTTGCCAAGTCACGTCGGGGTGTGCAGTGACATATTGGGAACAATATTCTTCCATTTCTTTTAGAGATTTAGGTTTACGCTCATGTATAAATTCAAGGAAAGGTTTGTTCACACATGACATAATCTTATCTCTGAGCAACAAATCCATAAGTCCTTCATACGTTTTTTCTGTTTTGGAAAGCTCAATCCAACGATCAACTGTGAGACGTGCCTTTGCAGTGAATTCTGAGAATTCTACCCCCGTCTCAGGTACCATCGTCTTAAATAAAAGGCGATAGCCTTCCTCACTTAGCTGATATTTTTTTATCAAAGCCGCCCTAATGACATCATAATTATCCTTCTCTGCTTCTCCTACAAGGCATAATCTAGTCAAAGATTCACCTTTCAAGTTTTCTGATAATTGATTAGCGTATTGTGATTTATCCACATTATGTGTACGACAAGAACGTTCAAATCTATCCAGCCAGAATGTAATATCGTCACTGGACTGATTGAACGGTGGAACCTTAACCTTGTAAGTAGAAGGTTTACCATTACCACTAGATGCCTGATTAACATTACTCATACTTGTCAATCTCAATTTCTCCAACTCAAATTCATGTTCTCTTATTGCTTTTTTCTCTTCAGCATCTAATCTTTTTTGTTCAGCCTCCCTGTCTAATCTTTTTTGTTCAGCCGCAGCTTCTCTTTCCAATTTTTTTTGTTCAGCTTCACTGTCTAATCTTTTTTGTTCAGCCGCAGCTTCTCTTTCCAATTTTTTTTGTTCAGCTTCCCTGTCTAATCTTTTTTGTTCAGCTTCACTGTCTAATCTTTTTTGTTCAGCTTCACTGTCTAATCTTTTTTGTTCAGCCGCAGCTTCTCTTTCCAATTTTTTTTGTTCAGCTTCAAATCTCCTTTCCTCTACCTGCATCTGCAATTTCTTTTGTTCAGCAGCAGCCTCAGCTTCTTTTTTCTAATCTTTTCTCTTCCGCCATAGCTTTTCTTTCTTCTGCAGCTAATCTTTTCTCTTCTGCAGCTAATGCTTTGTCATATTGAGCAACTGCCCATTGTTCTAATTGTTGACCAGTCTTATCAAGAGCTTTCCCTTGAGTAATGAAATAATCTAGAGTAGACATGATGCCTAACAATAATACTAATCACCTGAATCAATAATAATACCCCAAGTTCTCAATGACCTGATTAATCAGTATACTATCCCAATATCTGTGGGTCACAAGCCTTTAATAAGGTCTTGTATAATAGTAATAATAATCAGGTACTGGTCTATACCATAATCCAAGTGCAGTGCACAGGCAATTGTGTCTTATGAAATATACCCATATAAAACATATGTCAACCAACAGAATACATAAAGTACAAATAGGACTGACAATACAAGAACGTTTGCAGAAATCAAAATAAATCAAATAGGGAAATCAATGAAGATAATCACTGAATCTGCAAAGAATAACAACACAAATGACGTCACAATATATGAATATAAATTATGAATAGAACTGAAAGATAGAAAAGGTTAGACCAACAAATTACAAACAAATCAAAACAAAACTAAAGAACAAAGAAATATTACAAAAATAACAATAATTACAGACTTCACAGCTAACACAAAAGCAACAGTTGTCGCAGCAAATTTTCAATCAAGAAAATTGCACCTATAGAAAACGCCCACAACGGACCCTCTATGACGTGGGATACTCTGTTGTGAGGACGCCGCCCAACCTTAAACACAACCCGCTGACATAGAAACTAACATACTATACAAACAAATAACATGTAAACATAAATATATATAAATTATGTGTATGATAGTATGTGTTGCAAAATAGGCTCAGTCTTACAGTAATGGCAAAGTTATTTTTCATGAAAACAAACAAACTGCCACTTTATTCAATTAAACATTCTGGCCTTAAATATTAAAGTTCATATATGGCAAACAAGAAGATCCATCGATGAAACCAGGACTTCTTAGTTCACAAATACTGTCTTTCTGTTAACACTGACAAGAATTGATCCAACTGTTCTGTGAAACTCTATAATGTCTAATGTAAAAAATGTCAACAACGCTGACCTACATACTGCATTCACTTGACAGGTCACGTGACGAAGCGTTGACAAAGAGCAAACCAATACTGCAAGTGTGTCGTATCAGCCACAGGAAACGGTCTGGTATCGGTAATCTGTTGACTTCTGAATTTCTGCGAGGTCAAACCCAGAAAGCTGGTCCACCAGTTGATAAAGTTGATATTTAGTTGGATATAATATATGTTGATAAAGTACACCAGAACACTCCTAGGCGGGAAGACAGGCGTCTATCATCATCAGTTGACAAGATCCCTATGGTGTTGCCTGCCCCACTGTAGTGTATGGAATGTCAACTTGACCTACGCAGTGTTGTGTAGACATGGATGGAGTGTATAATGTGCGAATGATGATAAGGGTTCGTGTTGTTGACAAATGTTCTCTTCTCACACTCATGTATGACCGGAAGTCATCGACACCAACGACTGTGTACCTTTTCTAAAGTTTAATTGGACGTACACACTCGACAGCACAGATAGTGACAAATCACAGGTTGCCATAATACATCATAGTACAGTGGACAAATGGTCTTGCAATGTTACATGGGCACTCATGTAGAATAATGGTATAATGGACTGTCAATAGCCAAGCACTCAGTATCGCCCATACATATATCATCTGACGTCACTGACTGAGCACGTCAGCTTGTAAACAATATTTCAGATGACTTCTAAACCTAATCTCGTTTAGCAACGATTCTTCAACATAATGTTCAGCACATATTTTTCCATATAATAATATTGAACCGCTAACAATGGGTTCTCATGTGTAGCAGTGATCTCTGGACTGATCAAGCGATAATACGGGCATCCCTTTTCTCTTCTTGAAAGTCCTACATGTTTTGGTTCCAAGATGGCTCCACTCGTGAACTGTCACTCACGTTTGAATACAGATAATGAATCTGTTCTAAAGTTAGTCATTCATACAACATTTCGTTGCTCTGTAGATTTGGTCATGAACAATAGACTGCATTCTACAGAATATAGTGCTGCTAGGAATCGAAGTCGTTTTTCATCGAGTCAAATATATTCTCTTAAACATTCAAATCGTAATTATCGACAATGGTGGCTTCGATCGAGAGTTCATAAGAGTATCTTTGATTACCTTGGTAGAGGGAATATGAAACTGCCATTCCTTGGCAAGATGAATAAACACTGGGGTAAAGCATACACGATAGGTCTAGACGACTATCACTTTCCCCAAAACCACTGAGATCACTTTTTCAAGGCATCAAGCCGACATAGCAAAACACACACAGTCCCTATCAGGACGAAGCCAAATCACACCACTCAAGCCACACATCCGCCGATTCAAGACTGATTCTGACGAACATCTGTTTAGTGGGTTTTTTTTTTAACTGGTGCGGCGGTTATTTTTTATTTTTTTTTATTTTTAATTCGAAATTGCTAATTGAAAACGTGTTCAAGAAACATTAAGAAAGTTATCAAAACATTTTCTTTCTAAACATGTTTCATCTGAAAGTATTACCGATTCTCTTTCGATTTGACTACTTGTCCCTCTGGCGTTTCTTAGCGGCGGACTAATACGAGTTTGTGCATAGGCTCGCAAATCTCATCAAATAAAACAAATTGCGACTGCAACTACATCTGCAAGACCACATGAGTGTTGTAATGCAGGCTTACCGCATGGAAGAAAGCTGCAGTTGTGTTTCGCTGCTCCACATGGAACGTAGGGGGAATAAATGAATGAAAATATTTGATAACCGCCCTAATGTCCATAAATCTTACATAATTACTAGGCGTAGATTACTGGACTTGTAATGCTGAACATGCATCGAATAAACATGACGCACACGGGGATGCATGCTACAATCTGACCTCTGTTACATGATCACGTGAGCACATCAGTAAATCTGTCAGACATGCCTGTTATCATCAAGCTCGTGCTGTTATCTGGTCGAGGATACATGATACTCCTGCCGATGATAGTCAGCTTGCCTTGATGTTAATTTGTGCTGATTTTGATGTAATAAATTTGTCACGGTTGTTCTCATTAGATCTGCGTGTTAGGAGGGCAAGGTGATTTATGTGGTAGGTTGTTGTTGTCTTCTCAGTTTTATATGTCTTTGAGCACCCTATGGAGCACAGCGTTTACAACAATCTGTGTCATGTTCTCCTGTCCTGTCCCATCCGCGTCACAGTCCACTTTAATTGTGCATCTCTGGTTTTATTCTCAGTATTTTCTAGACCTCTGTCACGGGTTGCCTTCCCTTTGCTCTGCAGTGATGGTCCAACAGTGGCCAAAACCTGGAGTATCTAATGTGAGTCTTCAAAGGTATCTACCTTCGCACAAGATTACTCTTGGCAGAGATGCAAATAGAAGGGTGATGGTGCTTCTACCTTGAGGGTGTGTTCATATCATATTCAGAATTCACGAACAATGCTGAATGTGTCTTAGCACAGTTAACTTATCTGCCCGACACCTTTTGTGAAGAGATATATTGTATGATTTAGCTCGTTCAAGCCCCCAGCTGATTTAATTCAATGAAATCTTAATTTAGTAGCTCTGTTTTAAGCGTAGTTAAGGTGACTTATACATACAGGTGCAGTACACTCAAAAGGATTAAATCAACTATAAATTTCTATATATACAAATAACAAATTTAATAATCAACTATATTTAACAGTGTAAAATTAATAATTCTTTTTTTCCAAAAAGGTAATAATCACAGGTTGATGTTATGGATATTGAGGGAATTGTCTGAAGAAAGTTCACTTGGCAGCTTTTAAGTTTGTACTTAGCTGTGTGTTCAGATTCTTAAGATTCCGGCTGTCCGTGTTAATATAGGTAGAGTTTTCCTGGGATATAAGTCCACAAGATGCTCAAACAAAGTCCGGTCCGATAAATGGAATTCTGATCATATTCCTTACTCTGGCTAGCTGGTTGTCTTCTTGGCGAGGTGAATTTCACAGTGCTCTAAACCGGCGAAAGTGTCAGATTATATTGCAACTTTCGTCCCACGCACGTGGTTGTTACAATCTGACCAGGCCCCAATCAAAAATGTTGTTTATAACATCGGAATTGCACAGCCAATTGTATTCAATCATGCGTGTTATGATAACTTGCTTCATGAAATTTTCTGTGTTACTCATACGTTTGTGAAACTCAAACGGTCACTCTCCATATAAGATAGTGTGGTTTTCCGTCTAGGATTATCACATTTACAACTCACAGCTTCCTGAATTTATTACTGATCATATCTTCCCGGAAGGTATTACAAAATTCCCTTTTTCATGTGCCCTGTACCTGTGCTAAAAAACATTCATCGTGTGACCATCTGGGTTGCGTTCTCTCCGCGAAAGAAATTAGGAAATCACAATAGCCAACTCAGAGATAAGCAACTCGCGGGGCGATCTGCGTGTTAATCCGGCACGCCCATGATCGGTACACGAGAAGTTTACGAACATGATTGTCGGTCAACATTGCGTCACCTGTCTACTCCCTGAGACGGGATCATCAGGTAAACAGACATGACGAATTATTACAGGAAGAAGTGTAAACAATGACTCAAAAATACCAAATATTGTCCGAGGTAGGAAAAATAGAATGTGAAGAGCACAAAATGAATTACGGGATGGCACAAGAAATGAAATTTTTCGAGGTCATTCTGTGACAGCCTCTCTCCACTTCCATCAGTCTGGATATTTCAGACAAATGACTGTTCTATGACATCAACCGCTGGACTTCTCAAGCACGTCTAATAACGTTCCATATCACTGCTGTAGTGGTTTATGTAACAATTTGTTTGACATGATGATGATGTCAGCCTCCCCCCCCCCCTTAACCTCCCTCTTCCCCCCCCCCCCGATAATGCCAATCCCCCTGTCCTGACGCACCCATTCAAGGTATTTGTATGACATGGTTATCCCAGTTTAAGTCTGCCTTCTATCCCTTACCCATATTATTTTAATTTTTTTTTCCATTCCTCTTACTCTGGGAATTCCGTAAAAGGGCAGCCTTTTAATGATATCAACTGGTTCTCTTAATCTTAGTCATATCCAGTGCTAACTTTTTGTTCCTTACCTTCTTTTGTACTGGTTCTCTTCAATAGTCCTACACTGTTATTTTGTCTGGTTCTCTTCAATAGTCCTACACTGTTATTTTGTCTGGTTCTCTTCAATAGTCCTACACTGATATTTTGACTGGGTGTCTTCAATAGTCCTACATTGATATTTTGTTTGGTTGTCTCCTTTAATCCTGCACTGATATTTTGTCTGGTTCTCTACATTAGTCATGCACATATATTTTGTCATGTTCTCTCCATTAGTCCTGCACTGATATTTTGTCATGTTCTCTACATTTGTCATACACTGATATTTTGTCATGTTCTCTACATTTGTCATGTACTGACATTTTGTCATGTTCTCTACATTTGTCATACACTGATATTCTGTCATGTTCTCTACATTTGTCGTACACTGATATTTTGTCATGTTCTCTACATTTGTCATGTACTGATATTTTGTCATGTTCTCTACATTTGTCGTACACTGATATTCTGTCATGTTCTCTACATTTGTCGTACACTGATATTTTGTCATGTTCTCTACATTTGTCATGTACTGATATTTTGTCATGTTCTCTACATTTATCGTACACTGATATTCTGTCATGTTCTCTACATTTGTCGTACACTGATATTTTGTCATGTTCTCTACATTTGTCATGTACTGATATTTTGTCATGTTCTCTACATTTGTCGTACACTGATATTTTGTCATGTTCTCTACATTTGTCGTACACTGATATTTTGTCATGTTCTCTACATTTGTCGTACACTGATATTTTGTCATGTTTTCTACATTTGTCATGTACTGATATTTTGTCATGTTCTCTACATTTGTCGTACACTGATATTTTGTCATGTTCTCTACATTTGTCATGCACTGATATTTTGTCATGTTCTCTACATTAGTCATGTACTGATATTTTGTCATGTTCTCTACATTTGTCATGTACTGATATTTTGTCATGTTCTCTACATTTGTCATGTACTGATATTTTGTCATGTTCTCTACATTTGTCATGTACTGATATTTTGTCATGTTCTCTACATTTGTCATGTACTGATATTTTGTCATGTTCTCTACATTTGTCGTACACTGATATTTTGTCATGTTCTCTACATTTGTCATGCACTGATATTTTGTCATGTTCTCTACATTAGTCATGTACTGATATTTTGTCATGTTCTCTACATTTGTCATGTACGATATTTTGTCATGTTCTCTACATTTGTCGTACACTGATATTTTGTCATGTTCTCTACATTTGTCATGCACTGATATTTTGTCATGTTCTCTACATTAGTCATGTACTGATATTTTGTCATGTTCTCTACATTTGTCATGTACTGATATTTTGTCATGTTCTCTACATTTGTCGTACACTGATATTTTGTCATGTTCTCTACATTTGTCATGCACTGATATTTATTCATGTTCTCTACATTTGTCATGTACTGATATTTTGTCATGTTCTCTACATTTGTCATGCACTGATATTTTGTCATGTTCTGTACATTTGTCATGTACTGATATTTTGTCATGTTCTCTACATTTGTCATGCACTGATATTTTGTCATGTTCTGTACATTTGTCGTACACTGATATTTTGTCATGTTCTCTACATTTGTCATGTACTGATATTTTGTCATGTTCTCTACATTTATCGTACACTGATATTCTGTCATGTTCTCTACATTTGTCGTACACTGATATTTTGTCATGTTCTCTACATTTGTCATGTACTGATATTTTGTCATGTTCTCTACATTTGTCGTACACTGATATTTTGTCATGTTCTCTACATTTGTCGTACACTGATATTTTGTCATGTTCTCTACATTTGTCTTACACTGATATTTTGTCATGTTCTCTACATTTGTCATGCACTGATATTTTGTCATGTTCTCTACATTAGTCATGTACTGATATTTTGTCATGTTCTCTACATTTGTCATGTACTGATATTTTGTCATGTTCTCTACATTTGTCATGTACTGATATTTTGTCATGTTCTCTACATTTGTCATGTACTGATATTTTGTCATGTTCTTTACATTTGTCATGTACTGATATTTTGTCATGTTCTCTACATTTGTCGTACACTGATATTTTGTCATGTTCTCTCCATTTGTCATGCACTGATATTTTGTCATGTTCTCTACATTAGTCATGTACTGATATTTTGTCATGTTCTCTACATTTGTCATGTACTGATATTTTGTCATGTTCTCTACATTTGTCGTACACTGATATTTTGTCATGTTCTCTACATTTGTCATGCACTGATATTTTGTCATGTTCTCTACATTAGTCATGTACTGATATTTTGTCATGTTCTCTACATTTGTCATGTACTGATATTTTGTCATGTTCTCTACATTTGTCGTACACTGATATTTTGTCATGTTCTCTACATTTGTCATGCACTGATATTTATTCTTGTTCTCTACATTTGTCATGTACTGATATTTTGTCATGTTCTCTACATTTGTCATGCACTGATATTTTGTCATGTTCTGTATATTTGTCATGTACTGATATTTTGTCATGTTCTCTACATTTGTCATGCACTGATATTTTGTCATGTTCTGTACATTTGTCATGTACTGATATTTTGTCATGTTCTGTACATTTGTCATGTACTGATATTTTGTCATGTTCTCTACATTTATCATGTACTGATATTTTGTCATGTTCTCTACATTTGTCGTACACTGATCGTTGAAGGTGTCTTTTGTTTATTTTGTCATGTTCTCTACATTTGTCATGCACTGATATTTTGTCATGTTCTCTACATTAGTCATGTACTGATATTTTGTCATGTTCTCTACATTTGTCATGTACTGATATTTTGTCATGTTCTCTACATTTGTCGTACACTGATATTTTGTCATGTTCTCTACATTTATCATGCACTGATATTTTGTCATTTTCTCTACATTTGTCATGTACTGATATTTTGTCATGTTCTCTACATTTGTCATGCACTGATATTTTGTCATGTTCTGTACATTTGTCATGTACTTATATTTTGTCATGTTCTCTACATTTGTTATGCACTGATATTTTGTCATGTTCTGTACATTTGTCATGTACTGATATTTAGTCATTTTCTGTACATTTGTCATGTACTGATATTTTGTCATGTTCTCTACATTTGTCGTACCATCTCAGTTTTGCTGTTTGTCTCTTGCCCCCACTTCGGAAATCATGAAAGTCTCCTTCTCATTGCTTGTCTGTTTTCTTGTGTGTGAATGACGTGTTTTCCGTTTTTGAATTTTTTTTAATGTCTTGGTGCCTTTGTCGGATTGAGTAATGGACCTCATACCCAACATTTGTCATGTACTGATATTTTGTCATGTTCTCTACATTTGTCGTACACTGATATTTTGTCATGTTCTCTACATTTGTCATGCACTGATATTTTGTCATGTTCTCTACATTTGTCATGTACTGATATTTTGTCATGTTCTCTACATTTGTCATGTACTGATATTTTGTCATGTTCTCTACATTTGTCGTACACTGATATTTTGTCATGTTCTGTACATTTGTCATGCACTGATATTTATTCATGTTCTCTACATTTGTCATGTACTGATATTTTGTCATGTTCTCTACATTTGTCATGCACTGATATTTTGTCATGTTCTGTACATTTGTCATGTACTGATATTTTGTCATGTTCTCTACATTTGTCATGTACTGATATTTTGTCATGTTCTCTACATTTGTCATGTACTGATATTTTGTCATGTTCTCTACATTTGTCGTACACTGATATTTTGTCATGTTCTCTACATTTGTCATGCACTGATATTTTGTCATGTTCTCTACATTAGTCATGTACTGATATTTTGTCATGTTCTCTACATTTGTCATGTACTGATATTTTGTCATGTTCTCTACATTTGTCGTACACTGATATTTTGTCATGTTCTCTACATTTGTCATGCACTGATATTTTGTCATGTTCTCTACATTTGTCATGTACTGATATTTTGTCATGTTCTCTACATTTGTCATGCACTGATATTTTGTCATGTTCTGTACATTTGTCATGTACTGATATTTTGTCATGTTCTCTACATTTGTTATGCACTGATATTTTGTCATGTTCTGTACATTTGTCATGTACTGATATTTAGTCATTTTCTGTACATTTGTCATGTACTGATATTTTGTCATGTTCTCTACATTTGTCGTACCATCTCAGTTTTGCTGTTTGTCTCTTGCCCCCACTTCGGAAATCATGAAAGTCTCCTTCTCATTGCTTGTCTGTTTTCTTGTGTGTGAATGACGTGTTTTCCGTTTTTGAATTTTTTTTAATGTCTTGGTGCCTTTGTCGGATTGAGTAATGGACCTCATACCCAACCCTCCTTAATCACGACGGGCATGATAGATTAGAATGTTACTATTTTTTACTCCACTATTGGACCCCGGTAAAATACAACTGAATCATTGTAAACCACATATTAAAAAAACAAAAAAAACACCAGATATTTGTTCCAATATTCAGAGCTGCAAGTTCCAATGTTTTCCCGCATGCCCCGCCTCTTTCCGCTCTTTTCATGCACATCGTTTCATGCTTCTTTAAGATTAGGACACGGATGGCAAGTATTACACTGCTAGGCTCTAGACTGCTAAACAATTGTAAATCTCTATCAGCAAACATGCATTAAAACCAGAGTTACTGAAGAAACAGAACAATTAGTCAATTTTGCTAGTTGCGGAAATCTTTTAATACTTCCTTGTTTTTTTCCTACTTTTCTCCTGTTCTATTTTTATTCTTAACATTTTAGGTCGTTCTTACGTTCTTGTCTCTACTGTTTTCTTACCTTTTGCACCTGAAGAAGACCTCGTGATTATACCGTTGGATTTTTTTTTTTTTGGGGTCTTGTATATTAAGGACAATCGCAACTACTTATTGGTGATCACCTCACAGCAGGTTTACGGTAGCAACTTTCCTGTGTGGAGGGTCTTGGGAAACTTTGCTATTCGAACACCAGATTTGCCAAGAGAGAGAGAGAGAGAGAGAGAGAGAGAGAGAGAGACAGAGAACTAGAGAGAGTAAGAGAGATAATTAGAGAGAAAGACAGAGAGGCAAAAGAGAAGCAGAGATAGAGAGTGAAAGAGAGAAAAGAGTGTGTGAGAAATCTAAACAGTTTTTAATTTTTATAGTAATTGTGCTCTATATCTCAGTCGCCCCAAATTTCACATCAGATCTGAATTAAATATTCCAGTTATCATGTTAGCTTTAATATGTTGGCTGCACCTGGCCGGAACTTGCAAGGTTGACAGTTAACCTTCAGACAATTTTTTATCTTTCATTGCCCTCGAATGTTGGTCGAGTTCATTCAGTAATTTTGAGCAACAGGCAAGTTGAATGCTGCCCTTTTCTCTCTGACATTTTAGCTGACGGACACCTGGGTAGCTGACAAACATCTGGCCTGGGGTGATAACACTTAATATACACCGGCAGGATCAGGAGGTCGCAAGATGGTAGTTGTCTGCAGCGCTTCCTACTGCCAACAGGTAGACACTCAAGTGTGTTACAAACTGAAACATGCCTGCCTGTGTGGGCATGTTTTTGTTTTTCCTTTACTTTTCGCCGGTTGGCAGAATGGTTAGAGCGCTGGTCTCTCACGGCTAAGGTACCGAGTTGGAAGCACGGTGGAAACACGCTTTGGTTTACCCATCTGTAAATGGATACCTGGCTCTGCATGTGAGTTACGGAAAGAAAAGGCAGTGAGGAAGATAACTGGTCACCCCACCTCTCGAAGCTGGACCTAGTATAGTGACGTCTGTAACACTTCACTCCCCTACAGCAGTATCTACTGTGGGACTACTTTTGCCTTTTTGTTGTCGTCCTTGTTTGCTGAACACTGAAGAGATACGGGCACCATTGGTGTAGTCGCTGGCAGTTCCTTTCAGGACAAGTCATTTCCAGGGCTTCATCATGCTAGCAATAATAATCCTTGTCAGGATTTAGTATCTACCAACACTGTACTTCAGTTAACAATTTGAATGGCAACTTGTGCTCTGATATAACATATGGACAAGTCTAAGTTAAATGGAACGTGCGTCGCCACAAGAAGGCAAAATAAACCCGAATGGAAAAAATAAGTGTTTTATTGAGAAAATCCTTTGTTGTCTTTCTCCAATGAATTCATTCCTTACTGATGGGAACACCATGGACAAATAATGCAACGATAAGCGTCGATTACAACAACGACCAATAATCTATAACATCTGCCTCAGCAAGTGTTGCCATTCTAGAGTTCCGCTGAACGCTGTCTGGGGTTCCACGAGAAATTGTGCCATAATTAATTGTTGCCCCTGTTAACAGTTTTATAGTACAGAAACAAATGTTCAAACATCTCAACAATTTATTTATTTGTTACTTTGCCCACTTCCAGTTTTGAAGTACAGAAACAAATGTTCAAACATCTCAACAATTTATTTATTTGTTACTTTACCCACTTCCAGTTTTGAAGTACAGAAACAAATGTTCAAACATCTCAACAATTTGTTTATTTGTTACTTTGCCCACTTCCAGTTTTGAAGTACAGAAACAAATGTTCAAACATCTCAACAATTTATTTATTTGTTACTTTACCCACTTCCAGTTTTGAAGTACAGAAACAAATGTTCAAACATCTCAACAATTTGTTTATTTGTTACTTTGCCCACTTCCAGTTTTGAAGTACAGAAACAAATGTTCAAACATCTCAACAATTTATTTATTTGTTACTTTACCCACTTCCAGTTTTGAAGTACAGAAACAAATGTTCAAACATCTCAACAATTTATTTATTTGTTACTTTACCCACTTCCAGTTTTGAAGTACAGAAACAAATGTTCAAACATCTCAACAATTTGTTTATTTGTTACTTTGCCCACTTCCAGTTTTGAAGTACAGAAACAAATGTTCAAACATCTCAACAATTTATTTATTTGTTACTTTACCCACTTCCAGTTTTGAAGTACAGAAACAAATGTTCAAACATCTCAACAATTTATTTATTTGTTACTTTACCCACTTCCAGTTTTGAAGTACAGAAACAAATGTTCAAACATCTCAACAATTTGTTTATTTGTTACTTTACCCACTTCCAGTTTTGAAGTACAGAAACAAATGTTCAAACATCTCAACAATTTATTTATTTGTTACTTTGCCCACTTCCAGTTTTTAAGTACAGAAACAAATGTTCAAACATCCAATAATTTATTTAATTTATTAATTCATCCAGTTCCAGCTTTGCTTCACTACTGCAGCAAAACTGAATTGCATGAAAGCTGAACGAAGATATTGATGTACTTTTCCAGCGGTGAATTCTATAGCTATTTCTTTGACATAATGAGTTTGCCAGTCGTATGGTCAGTCTGTTAATATTAGCCTTTTGCTATTTGTCTGTTTGTTCAGTAGGTATATTCTTTCTATGACTCTTCTGAGACTCCCAGGGACCACACGGATAAAAACTCAGCCGGAATTACAGTTCGCAGTCGGCCATACTTCTTACCTTTGTGGAAGCTTTGACGTGTCTAACAAAACAATATTGAAATCAAAGACAAAAATCGCGTGCTATCTGTCCTGCATCAGCTCTCTGTGTGCTAGTAAACAATTCAGCAACGAATGAAACATATGTGCTAATAGAAATGACCCCAAGTTTGAAAGTAAACTTTATATTAATGTTATGTGTCCAAACATCTTAAACTTTCAGCCTCTAAAGCACGTTTAGAAGATTATGGACAAAGTAACTTTAACTATTTGTAAAGTTGTGAAAGAAAAAAAGTTTAATTTTTTCCCTCCTTTTCAATGAATATACACTCTACTGCAGTTAAAACAAAAAGTTAACGAATACAAAAAGCAAGAGGAGCTTTCATTGCATTGGGAAATATATGGAGATCAAGAGAAATCGGATCCAACACAAAAATAAGAATCTTCAACTCAAATGTGAAGTCAGTCCTATTGTATGGCTCTGAGACATGGAGAACAACAAAGACAACTACCAAAAAGCTACAGACTTTCATAAATGGGTGCTTGCGTAGAATAGAGGGATTAAAATGGTATGACAAGGTTACCAACGTGGAACTGATGACAAGAACTAGACAAGTGCCAGCGGAACAAGAGATGAGAAGAAGATGATGGTGATGGATAGGACACACACTGAGGAAACCTGTTGATAGCATTACAAGGCAGTCCTTGTTTTGGAACCTCCAGGGCAAGAGAGGCAGAGGTAGACCAAGAAGCACATGGAGAAGAGAGCTGGAAACAGAGGTGAAAATGATGAGGAGAACATGGAAAGAACTTGAGATGATGGCACGTGACAGGAGGACTTGATATGTGTTTGTTGAAAGTCTATGCTCCTTTGGGAGTGGAGGGTTATGATGATGATTATGCAGTTAAAGCAAATAAACGTCGAATTTAATAACCAAGATTATGGGTTATTTCACGAAATAGTTTTCATTATTTACTTACTTATTTCGTCGTTCATCTTCTACCGTGAGGTGTAGAGATTTGGAAGAGAGAGCGCCATACTATCCTATCGGCTGTCTTTCTCCTGGCCTGGTTCCATTCTAGTCCTCGGTCCTTCAAAGATTGTTTAATGTTGTTCTCCTAGCGGACTCTGGGCACGTCCTGGAGGTCTGGATCCTTGGATCTTAGTTTCCCATGCTTGACGTGGTAGCCGATCTTCTTCCATTCTGCAGACATGGCCAAACCATCTTAGTTGGGACTGTTCTACTTGGGTCTACAGGGTATCTGAGGTATCTGAGGAAATAGTTTTCAATGTAGTTCCAAAGGTTGTTATTGCCGGGAGTTGTAGTGAGGATAAGCTCTCACTGCAGATAAAATACTTCTATGGCACGCGCCTCAAACAGCCTCTGACAACCAAGTCCAGCTCCCGGCCTTCACGTGTGGCTCAATTTGAGCCCGGCGGAACTGTTTCCACTGACGGGAGAAGGGGCTAAGGCGAGCGACTGGCGCCTTAAAACCAGCAGCTTCGGGCAGATAGGGCTCGTGATCCTTGGTTGGTAGCTTATCTAAGAGAAGGAACTCTGAATTCAAACCACTGCTGCCTTGCGGGAATATCCATTTATGGAATTGGCTTCGGGAGTAAACCCTGAGGATAAATCCGGAGTCGGAGTCCCTAAGGCAGTCTAATGTCGATTCGACATTATTCTGGCAACTCCTGCGACATGGCTGGTACCATACTGTATCGGCTACTGCCGTTCCTTTGGATCTACCGGCTGTGTGGAGAGGGGGAACATGCTGCATGGGCAACAGCTTGATCTCCATATAACTGTGCCCAAGCTCGCGCCCTGGAGAGGACACTCCAGCTTCACCCTATAGGTGTCGGCAAAACACGGGAAGTAGCAGTTACCGGTTATAAGCATTTTGCCCAATTGGCGTAGGGCATGGCGCCAAGGGCTACTTCCGACAGTGGGAGAGGTTCTAGGATCTCACTGGACAGCTACCGCCCGCTTCAAGCTGGGCAGCCCCCAGTCAATAAGGTGTTGTCCCGCCACTGTCTGCTTTCCCCATTGGGTGCATGGGGATTAGGGTCAAACCCGAACTGTGGACAGAAAATTTTGCACCAAGCAATTATCGAAAAAATAGAAATAAGCAAACTCTCAGATTGGGATGCTGGAACGTCCGGACTATGTTGACTGGACTATCCGAAAACCTACAGGATGTAAACGATGTAAGGAAGACAGCCATAATTAATGATGAGCTTAAACGACTTCAGGTGGATATAGCTGCACTTCAGGAAACGCGCCTGGCGGGCTCTGGAACGGTGAGCGAGAAGGACTACACATTTTATTGGCAAGGGAAAGATCTTAATAAAGCTAGAGAACACGGAGTAGGTTTTGCGGTCAAAAAATCGCTAACAAAATGGTTGAACCAGGCGAGAATGGATCAGAACGCCTGTTAACGCTCCGCCTGCAAACTAGCACAGGTCCCATCACCCTTGTCAGTGTGCATGCTCCTACTCTGTACTCTGCCTCAGAAGCTAAAGATGAGTTCTACGAGAATCTAACAGCAATTATCAAAAGCATACCTAGGCAAGAACAGCTTGTTCTCCTTGGTGACTTTAACGCTAGAGTGGGTGCCGATAATGTTTCATGGCCTTCGTGTCTGGGCACGTTTGGTATTGGCAAGATGAATGAAAATGGACAACGGCTCTTAGAGTTGTGCGTCTACCATGACCTCTGCGTAACCAACACCTACTTTCAGACAAAACCCCAGCATAAGGTGTCATGGAGACACCCACGATCCAAGCACTGGCACCAACTTGACCTGATTCTCGTCAGAAGGCCACTCCTCAGGTCTGTGCTCTCCACGCGCTCGTACCATAGTGCAGACTGTGATACAGTTCTCTCTTCCGGTTCCTGTCCAATATGTCGGACATTGTTTTTTCGAGCGTTAGATTCCATGAAGTAATTTGATGTTTTCGTTTACATAATTTGCACAGTTCGTGCCAACATCTTTATGTTTGAAGAAATTGACTCTTTCAGCCTGAATATGTAGATACCTTGTGTGTATTTGCTTCGAGCGAGGACTTTTAAGTTCTCAAATCATTTCAGCGATCCCATCAGCCATCTTGGCTATTTTTGTGCTGAATATGGTGACGTGAAATAAAAGTGATTAACGCAACTTCCGTCACTTAAAAACCAGCAAGATGTCGAAGGTAACAAACAGGGGACCAAATTGGCTTTCAGAAGGTAATTTACTTGATTTCTTACAACTCGCTTCAGTGTTATTATAGCTAATTATCAGGAACAATGGCACACGTGAACTCGGTTACCACTATTCGTCCTAAAACCAATAAAAAAAAAAAAAATTACACATTAAACGTGACAAGTGCGGTGAAGAAAAAGACCAAGATCACTAAAGATAACACCCTGTACACGCCTTCATTGAATATAACTTATAAAAACAACAAGCAGTGTGCCATACTAAATTTCTCCACATTGCTTGAGTATGAGGCACTGAGAAGTCTTTCAAAGATGTACTATGAATCGAATGCACATATTGAATCAAGAACAGATGCTAGCGGTGCATACGTGGAAGATGTTATTTCCACTGAAGATGTTTTCCTCCATTTTTACAACACTTCTAACAAAATCATGATTCGGGGTTCAGAGACTGCGGTGAAAAATTGGATACAGAAAGATTTAAACAAATTATGGATAACTGCAACCACTGCTGGAGTCAGTCGACAGGCCATCTCACCCAACTTAGCTCTTCCCAACTTACCAGACAAATCTTCGCGATGTCAGACACCCGTTGACAAAAATGTAAAACTATATATGCCATGTATTAATGAATGCGACACTTTATCTCAAACTGAACTGAAAACACCAGTTACAGCAGAAACAGAATATGGAATCACAGAGGCGGATCACCATTCACTCACTGAATTTGTTGTTAGCGATCCAGTACCAACATCACCACAACCCTTACAAGTAGCATTTCATCATGATTTATTTACAAGTATTATGTCTGAGATAGATTCACTTAGAGCAGAGCTGAACAGCCTCAGACAGTCGTATGAGAAGCTTCAGGCAGAACATACGGTACTTAAAAGTAGCTATGAAAAAAAGCCAGCAGTATACGGAAGAGCTTTGTACACCACCAGAGAAAACGGACAAACTGTGTCAAAAACTGAACAACACTAGCAACGAAACCCAGCAAACCATTACGCAACTAAAACTCCATCACAGCCGAGAAAGTGTCCTGGATTCTCCGAAATTAATTACAGACAATGCAGATAATGTTTGTAGAATCCCTGTAACAATTTCAAATCGGCACTCTCCGCCAAGACGAATAACTCACAGCGTGCGCTATTATCAGAAATCCAGTAATCAGAGCACACAGGTAACAGAAGAACGGGCACGACCTATCACAGGCTCCAACACAAGGATTCAGAATAAAAGGAAGCACCTTATTTTCGGAGACCAGAATGTGAAGGAATTACAAAAATCTAAATTGTTAACAAACGATATGGACTTGGTCACTGTTCGCTTCAAGAACTGGGCATCCACTCAGGACTTGGTGTCACACCTTAAACGTTTTCCGTCTGATCCCACTGTCACCAGAGTAACTACTCATATAGGTCTATCAGACTCGCTCAAAGGTATTGAAATGTCCCAAGCTGATCTAAACCAAATCACATCAAATTTCCATTCGTTATTCCCTAATGCGAAAATCTACTTCTCGTCCATTATTCCTCCAGTCAGAGCCCATTACCGCAAATCCATTGATGTCAACAATTCTAAACTTAAGAGGCACTGTGTCAAACACAACTATAAATTCATTGATCACTCCTCGTACTTCCTTGCGAAATCAGGAGCCCCTAAAAAACTTCTTTACAGCGGTGATATTGCCTTATCTACTGAAGGAATCAGCAAGCTGGCAACAAACATCAGGTACCCAGAACGCACCTTCAAAGGAGTCGGCCACACACCAGGATCTCAAAATCCAACCAGTCATCTATCAACAGTGAATACCTGCTTCTCGGATAGTAATTATGACCTTGACTTTCCACCATTACTTACTACTTCTAACAACACCCACTCAACATCATCTCATAAGCAGGAACATCAAATCACACCTGTTCTTATAAATCGCGAAGTACAGGGAACAGCTTGTGATGTCTCCCTACAGCAACAACCACCAATGTTTTCTGCACTTACTCAACAGGAACGATGTGATAGACTCTATCCTCAAAAGTGTACAAATGAAGCAACTCAACAAACTCAATCTTCATGTCCTGATACATCCTCACTCCAGCCATCAATGTCACAGACACAAGAAGCCTACCCCCCGTCACCGCATTTGTACCATCTTCCTATGTATCAACATCTGTACCCAACCTTTCCTAATTTCCCACTACAACAAAGACTCTTGGACTATTTACCTTCTGCCGGGAGATCATACTGGTCAGCATACTCCGATCCCACAACAAGAACACATGAATATCCCGCAACCACATTCTACCCTATGCATCATCCTGCACGTCCTAATCTACCAAATTTATACTTTCAACAGCCCTGTTATCAATGAAATTTTAGTGATCATCAATTTCACAAAATATGGCTCCCACAGTCACAACGGAATACCCAAATCGTCAGGGACTCAGGTTGGGACATTTGAATGTTTGTCATCTCTACAATGTGAGTAAATTGGCTGAAATTACTTCCATACTCTATAATAACAATGCATACTTTCATATTTTTGGTGTAACAGAAACTAGACTTAATGAACACATTTCTAACCAAGAACTGCAAACTGCAAATGCATCAATTAGGTTTGAAACTGGTGTGGCTGCCTATGTGCACACAAGCATCAATGCTATAAGACGCGTTGATCTTGAATGTCCTGAAGTTGAATGCATGTGGCTGGAAGTCCGACTCCCACACACTACCTCTATATTAATTGGCTTTATATACCGCAATCCGGATGCCAGAATGGAATAGCTAGATCAGTTCTCGGACATGATGGACAAAGTCTGGATAACTTTTTGGAACTATTAATAATGGGAGACTTCAATATTGATGCCTTGAAGCGAAACGTTTATTGGGATAATTTGTATGCCCTGTACAACCTGAACCAGTTGATTTCGCAACCAACCTGTGTCACAGACAAGTCATCAACCTGCATAGATCATCTGTATGTTACTAACACTGCTCACATCATTGAAGTCTGCGTTCCCGTATGTGGTCTAAGCGATCACTACCCCCATATGTTGCACCTGGACCAAAAAGGGAGTTCGAATTCCTAAACTCTGTCACCAGGTTGTACAAGCACGAATATTCAAGAACTTTGATAGCTCCAAGTTCTTGTCTGATCTCTTAGTGACACCTTTTGATAATGTCTATGGAGTATCTGACCCGACTGAAGCCCTAGAAATATGGCTGACAGCATTCACTTCAGTTCTTAACAAACATGCTCCTGTGCGTATAAAACGTGTCAAGTCAAGAATTATGCCTCCATGGATAACTTTGGAATATCTGAAAACTAGGCAACAGCGAGACTATTTCAAAAAGATTGGAGACCATGGAAGCTATAGAAAATATAGAAACTTAGCGCAGTACATTTTAAGGAAATCTAAAAGACAGCACCTCATATCCATTATTGACGACGGCCGGAGCTCATCTAAAATCTGGAGCGCTATTAACCTTCTCACAAATGTACGCCGGCATAACCTCCGACAGCAAGCTACTAACATTAATGCTGGTGAATTTTGCCAGTTCTTCTCGTCGATCGCATGAACATCCGGGATAAATCATCAGCAACTGAATTGTACTGCTCTTTCTTATTTCATTCAATCGAGGTTAAACGAAGCCCACCTTCCTGAATTACCTTTACTGTCAGTCTCGGAGGTCTCTATTTTAATTAAATCATTACCTCAGAAGAAATCATGCGGTGAAGATGGAATATCTTCGAGGATACTTCAGATTGCAGAGCCTGTTGTATGCAACTCACTCACTTACATTTACAATCTGTGCCTCACAAAGAAAGTGTTTCCTCAACGACTGAAAACAGGCTTACTGGTACCAGTACCTAAAAAAGGTGATAGTAATGTCCTCACAAACTACCGGCCGATTTCCCTACTATCAGTCATAACTAAACCTCTTGAACGACACATGTATAAACATATTCTTTCTTCACTGAACAGCTACAATCTTATACATGAAAACCAATCTGGATTTCGACCCAAACACTCTTGTCAATCCTTGTTGACTAAGATTACCGAAATCTGGCATTCTAATATCAACTGCGAAAAAAATAAATGGAGTGTTATTAATCGACCTTTACAAAGCATTTGACACAATTGACCACTCGTTGCTAATACAAAAGCTTGTGGTGTACAAATTTCATCCACAAGTGATCACATTAATAAAATCATTCCTTGAAAACAGAACACAACGAGTCTTATACAATAATGTGCTCTCTAAATCATACACCACTACAATGGGTGTCCCGCAGGGCTCGATACTAGGACCCTTACTCTTCAGCATCTTCATCAATGACCTGCCCTTGTCATTGCCACATGACGATTGTCTTATGTTTGCTGATGATACCACAGTAACAGTAGCTGGCACAGACATTAACACTGTTCAGTCTCTTTTACAGCATCACCTGGACATTGTACAAGATTGGTGCACTACTAATAGTATGTACATTTAATAAAAACAAAACTCAATCTTTGATTATCTCAACCCGCCAAAAGATTCTGCACTGTCAACCAAATACGTTATCTTTATCTCTAGATGGAGAACGTATTAAGCAAGTTACGGACCACAGCCTGTTGGGTGTGGTCATCGACCAGTCTCTAAGCTGGAAGTCACATGTCTATTTCATCGCAAACAAGATCTCACAAAAATTGTTTCAACTCTCAAAAATCAAACATTTTTTATGTCCGCACTCTAGACTTATATTCTATTATGCACATATTCAAAGTCACCTTTCTTATTGCTCAAATATCTGGAGTCGCTGTGGCTTGTCATTTTTGAAACGCCTAGAATCCCTACACAAAAGGCGCTACGACTTGTTTGCCTGAATGATAGCATTCCCAGTGCTCAGCTATTTTCACAGCTGAATGTTCTTCCTCTTAAAAAATTCTTCTTTTTCCAAGATCTCCTATTTGTGCATCAAATTTTACACGGCAGAACGCCTTCATACTTGCAAAAGTTCTTTCGATATAAATACTGCTCATATTTTATACGTGGCGACCTACTTTTGGACCTTGCAAAACCTCGAACTGACCTCTTCCGAAGTTGTTTTAGTTATGCAGGTGGTTTAGCATGGAATTCTCTACCCAAGTCTGTCAAAACTGATAATTACACCACATTCAAAAGACATCTGCATTCACATGTCATGAAATCTTGTACACACATTTAACGACAATTCTGTTTCAGTTATTTCAACGTTTCCACGAGCATTTAACTATCATTGTAATATTTTTATTTTAAATTGAATTTTTTTTATATAAGTCTCTCTCTCTCTCTCTCTCTCTCTCTCTCTCTCTCTCTCTCTCTCTCTCTCTCTCTCTCTCTCTCTCTCTCTCTCTCTCTCTCTCTCTCTCTCTATGTGCGTGAATGACTATGAGTAAATATACTTGTCTGAGCTAAGTTTCTGATTGTGATGATATTATTAATTGATCCTGTCTGAAGTTGTTAATATTTTAATTTTTAACACACTGAAAATTGTATTGCAGGGCAGAAATGTAAAAAGGCAATTATGCCTATTTCTTTACCCTGATGAAATAAAGATTTCGTTCGTTCGTTCGTTCCTTGGTTTGCTGCAAAATCAGAGCACAACCAAGAAAACTCTATCGTGTCAGACATGAAGGGAAACCACGCATTGATACCAGCAAGATGTCAGACCCTTTCATGATCGCTCAATTCACTGCGACCTTCGAGAAAGTGCTCAGTAGCCCTCAGCATGGTGATACTATTACAGAGAACTGGGAGCATCTACGGAACACCATTCAAAGTACTGCACTTGCCACCTTTGGTAAGAAAACAGCAAAGTCAAATGACTGGTTTGATGCTTCATCAGATGTGATGGCACCTGTCATTGAAGCTAAGCGCAGTGCTATGAATGAATACAAACGTTCACCGAGTGCCAGAACCCTACAGATCCTGAGGGCTACGAGAAGCAAAGTTCAACAAACTGCTCGACGCTGTGCAAATGACTACTGGCTCCAGCTCAGTGAGAGCATCCAGATCGCAGCGCAAACAGGCAACATTAGACAAATGTATGACGGTATAAAGAAAGCACTTGGCCCCCATAAAAGTAAGACGGTACCGCTAAAAACCATCAGCGGAGAGAAGCTAACCGATAAGGGTAAGCAGATGGAGAGATGGGTCGAGCACTACTCTGAGCTTTACGCTAGAGACAATACCGTTAAGCCTGCAGCCCTTGATGGTGTCAACAGTCTGCCAACTATGGAAGAGCTGGATGCCGAACCAACATTAGAGGAACTCAGCAAGGCCATTGATAGCTTGGCCTCTGGCAAAGCACCAGGCAGTGATGGGATTCCTCCTGATTTAATCAAATGCTGTAAGAGCACGCTATTACATCCCCTGCATAGGATGCTGTGCCAGTGCTGGGAAGAGACAACTATTCCTCAAGACATGCGAGATGCCAAGATTGTAACACTGTATAAAAATAAAGGAGACAGAAGTGATTGCAATAACTACAGAGGCATCTCTCTTCTTAGTATTGTTGGTAAGGTTTTTGCCAAAGTCATCTTAATGCGACTACACAAGTTAGCTGAGCGCATATATCCAGAGTCACAGTGTGGATTCCGAGCTGGCAGATCAACAACAGACATGATCTTCTCTCTCCGCCAGCTTCAGGAAAAATCAAGAGAGCAGAAAAGACCATTATATATCGCCTTTATAGACCTCACAAAAGCATTCGACCTGGTTAGTAGGGATGGACTCTTTAAAATCCTCCTGAAAATAGGCTGCCCTTCTAAAATGCTGGAAATGATAAAGTCATTCCATGACGGCATGAAGGGAACAGTCCAATATACTGGAAGCACGTCTGATAAGGTTGATAAAGTTGGATTTTTATTCCCGTTAATGATATCCACCAAAAGATAGATATAAGTGGATGGAAGCAGACATCATCATCATCATCAGTTGATAAGATCTCTATGGTGTTGTTTGCTCCACTGTAGTGTATGGAATGTCAACTTGACCTACGCAGTGGTGTGTAGACATGGATTGAGTGTATAATGTGCGAATGATGATAAAGGTTCGTGGTGTTGACAAAAAAATGTTCTTTTCTCACACTCATGTATGGCTGGAAGTCATCGACACCAACGACTGTGTACCTTTTCTAAAGTTTAATTGGACGTACACACTCGACAGCACAGATAGTGACAAATCACAGGTTGCCATAATACATCATAGTACAGTGGATAAATGGTCTTGCAATGTTACATGGGCACTCATGTAGAATAAGTGTATAATGGACTGTCAGTAGCCAAGCACTCAGTATCGCCCATACATATATCATCTGACTTCACTGACTGAGCACGTCAGCTTATAAACAATATTTCAGATGGCTTCTAAACCTAATCTCGTCTAGCGACGATTCTTCAACATAATGTTCAGCACATATTTTTCCATATAATAATATTGAACCGCTAGCAATGGGTTCTCATGTGTAGCAGTGATCTCTGGACTGATCAAGCGATAATACGGGCATCCCTTTTCTCTTCTTGAAAGTCACTACATGTTTTGGTTCCAAGATGGCTTCACTCGTGAGCTGTCACTCACGTTTGGATACAGATAATGAATCTGTCCTAAAGTTAGTCATTCATAAAAACATTTCATTGCTCTGTAGATTTGATCATGAACAATTGACTGCAATCTACAGGATATAGTGCTGCTAGGAATCGAAGTCGTTTTCATCGAGTCAAATATATTCTCTTAGACATTCAAATCGTAACTATCGAAAATGGTGGCTTCGATCGAGAGTTCATAAGAGTATCTTTGATTACCTTGGTATAGGAAATATGAAACTGCCATTCCTTGGCAATACGACTAAACACTGGGGTAAAGCATATACGATAGGTTTAGACGACTATCACCTTCCCCACAAATACTGAGATCACTTTTTCCCCGGCGACAGGCCGACATGGAAAAACACAGTCTCTATCAGGACGAAGCCAAATCACACCACTCTCTAGCGACACATCCGCCGAATAGCCTTCGACCTCTCTAGAGACAACAGAACATATAGTTCGACTTAGATATGTAAAGATATACAGATATAAGACAGACTCATCCTACTCAGACAAACAATACACATAAATTCAGGCCATAGATATTCTGAAGCAAGAACAATCTATTATTACCCAAACAACGAATAAATCGCAGTAAAATGGATTTATCCGCGGAGTTTGATCGAAAGAGCCGACACAACTTTCAAGGGAAGTAACTCAATAATGACTTTCCCTTAAGCACTATTTTGCTTTCAAAATATTTGCGAAGATAACAAGAATACCAATGTATAATATTGTAAGATATCAAAGACTGCACGTAACAGTCTTACCACACCTCCCGGGAAAAAAAAAAATGGAACATTTTTTTTTTTTTTTGAAATACATCTAGGAGCAACGTACAATAGGCTCACAACGCATGAATAATGCGCAGATGAAAATATCAGGAATACCTATAACGCCTAATATGAGGCTAAGTCGACTTATGGAGCGACTGGTGAGAATGTGTCTCATAAACTGAGAGAAATTATTTCTCTACAAGTATATTTTTCCAGGAAGGTGTCATCAAAGTATAATACAATTCTGGCAATTACACAATGCCTAAAAAATTCATATCATCATTTCGTATTAGATATCTTAAATTTATGATTTATGAAGAAAAAATCATCAAAGCACAGCGGTGAATAAACATCAATGAACCGCTATGTAGTGATACAATCATTATATTATTAAATTACAAATGTGTATCTATCATGATATAGAAAAGGAACTACTATAGAACTAGACATATCAAGAAGTCTAAGCCCTAATTGTTATGTGGAATCATGTGGGCATCTTGACAGAATGTCTGCCATCACATTATCTGATCCACGAATAGCTCGCACAGAGAAATGAAAAGGTTGAAGAGCAATTGCATATCGAGTAGACCTCGAGCTCTTCAAATTCTTACTCTGTATAGCAGTAAGAGCTTTTTGGTCGGTTTCTACTATGAAATGTGCGCCTAGAAGGAATCTCTGTAGTTTGAGGATCGACCAAACCATAGCTAATAGCTCACGGTCTAAAACCGAATAATTCCTTTCTGCCGCATTAAGTTTTCTGGAAATATACATTACAGGATGCAGAGTTCCAGAGTACTCTTGCATTAGTGCCGCTCCAATCCCAGTGGATGAAGCGTCACTACGAAGAACGAATGTCTTATCTTTAGTAGGTAGCACTAAAATAGGTGGTGTTGAAAACAATGTTTTAATCTTATCCAGAGAGCATTGGCATTCCTGAGACCAGTGGACCACATTAGGCGAACCTTTCTTTAGAAGTGTTGAGAGAGGTGCCATGATAGAGGATAGATTCTGAATGAATCTGCCATAAAATTGAATAAGACCTAACAGACTTCTCACCTGTTTTTTAGTCTTAGGGATTGAGATGTTAAGTATCTTACTAGTATTATGGTCCTCTGTCTTTAGGAAACCATGACCAACTCGGTGGCCTAGGAAAGAAATTTCGCTAAAACCAATATAGGCTTTAGAGGGTTTCGCTGTCAGGTTGTGCTCACGCAAAGTAGACAGCAATTCATCTAACCCTGAATAGTGATCTTCCCAAGTATCGCTGAAAAGACAGATGTCGTCTAGATATGCAATGACATCTGACCGATAAGATAGGATTCGGCGCATCATGCGTACGAACGTAGCTGGTGCGTTCATAAGACCGAAAGGCATAAAATTCCATTGGAACAAACCTCTAGGTGTTGAAAAAGCCGTGAGAGGTTTGGCGCGTTCAGATAAAGGAACTTGCCAATATCCTTTAGACAAATCAAGTTTAGTGAAAAAATGAGATTTGGAGAGTCGAGTAAGTAGCTCTTCCAGTAAAGGCATAGGTTCGGCATCGAACTTAGTTACTTGATTCAATTTTCGATAGTCAACGCAAAGACGTATGTTATTGTCTTTTTTACGCACAATAACCATCGGCGAAGAATATGCAGAGGTGGATGGTTCGATTATTTTCAAATCTATCATCTCATCCAACTCTTTCTCGACCTGTGCTTGAAAATGTATAGGTATAGGATAAGGTCTAACCCTAATAGGAGTATGGTCAGTTAGAACAATGTCATGTTGAATGACATTCGTTTGTCCAGGGATGTCAGTGAGTACATCCTGAAATGTTTGCAACATAGTTGAAACTTGTCGCTGTTCTCCTAGAGACAAATCAGGAGAGACAGTAACGTTCTTCCATGATTCACTGGAATGAAGTGGGATCATTGGAAGAGGAAGATTTACATCTGAAAAACTTGTTTCCTCATCCTGTATCACGGACAGTGATGAGTAATGACCATGTTGTACTGGAGAATTGTCCGTTGCTTGGAAAATGGGTTGCAAATAATCCGGACGTTCATGGAATTCAGTAAGCATATTGATGTGGAAGGTTTTATGCTTCCCATCAATATCGACAATATAGTCGACATCGGAAATTTTCGATATTATATCGTACGGACCTTTCCAAGAAATAAGTAATCTGTTTTCCCTACAAGGTAGTAATACAAATGCTTTGTCACCAGGACAAAGTTGTCGTAAGCATCTCTTCTTATTGGCAAATTGCCTTGCCTTCTGTTTCGCAAATTCAGAAGAAGAAGTTGCTAATTTGCATGCTTCGATAATTTTTTGTCTCAACGCGATGACATATTCGTAGGATGACTTTGTGTCATCGTCAATATTGTCAGATGTTATGAGATCGTGAAGCAACGACATAGGGCCACGCGGACGCGCGCCAAAAGACGAGTTCAAAGGGAGAAAATCCCGTATGTTCATTGGGTACCTCTCTGTAAGCGAAGAGGGCCGCAGGTAAAACTCTGTCCCAGTCTTGAGGATGATCCTCAGTTATCTTCCCCAGTAAGTTTTTAAGTGTTCTATTAAGGCGTTCGACCATACCATTAGACATTGGATGGTAGATACTACTTAAAGATCTATCTATCTGCAGAGTAGACATTACTTGAGACATGGTATCTGATATTAGTTGGGTGCCATGGTCTGACAATATCTCTCCGGGGAACCCCAGACGAGAAAATATAAGCCAAAGAGCATCTGCAATATCAGCAGTAGTAATGCTCTTCAGAGGAATAGCCTCTGGCCAACGTGTGCACATATCAACACACGTCAAGATAAACTGATGTCCTCAGGCAGACTTGATCTTAAATGGACCAATAATGTCTATGACCATTTTTTGAAACGGCCGAATAGGAATGTCCGCCGCCTGAATGGGTGCAGCATGCCGTGGACCTTTGGATTTAACTTCCTGACATACTTTACAAGATCGACAATAAATACGTATGTCCTTGTTTACCAATGGCCAAAAGAAAGCCGCAAGGACTCTTGACTTAGTACGGGAAAAACCCATGTGTCCAGCACACTGAGAGTCGTGAGCGTGCTGCAAAATTTTAACTCTCAAATTCTTGGGAACCAGGATTTGAGAATGACTTGACGTAATGGAGTCTTGAACCATACGTACAAGTACGCCATTCTTCTTTGTAATCCACGATTTACGACTTGTGTCTTTATTCGGATCACCTTTAGTTGCAAGAATGAAGAATTTCTTCAGAGTGGGATCATCTTCTTGCTGTTTTATAAACGAGTCACGAGAAATTACCAAGGGATTATCTTGGTTATGCACTTCATTATCTTCAGTAGATGAAGTTTGAGGCATATTAAGAGCCTGAGCTCTAGTGACTACAGCGTTAGCAATCTGCATGTTTTGCCTTTCCCACGTGGAAATTTGTTGCGGAGTGCATTCCTTGACTCCATGAATGCGACCGATGATGAGGTCAGCGATCGGATTCGGAAGAAGACATGCGTGTACATCTCCTGTAAAGAAAGGAGTAGCAATCCTAATGATAGCAGTAGAGTATTTCTCTAATGTGCCGCCAAATGTTACACATTTGACTACTTGTCCAGTGGCACGGGAAGGATCTACGAGTGACTGCCTAACACCAATTGTGGTGCATCCAGAATCAAATAGCACAGAGACTGGATTGTTATTCACTAAACCCTTATGTAAGACAAGAGAACCTCTTCCATCATGCGCGACTGATGCTGGAAGAGCAGGAAGAGGATGGCCACAGCTTAAAGTAGACACTGTGGTTGGCTCAAATAACGTTTTGCATTGGGGGCACTGAGATGCTCTCCCAAAATCAAAAGCGGCACATGCCATATTACTAGCATCATTATTATCTTTACTCTGTTTATAGGCTTCATGGGACTCTTGTTGTGCAGAGTTTGCCTGAAAATGTGGTTTATGTCTTTTGTTTTGAGATCTACCTCGGTTATTATCACCTCTGTAGTTATTGTTACCTCTATTGTAACCCCTATTTGGGTTTGAGTCATAGTTCTCTTGGTTACCATTATCATATTCATTATAATGAGTATCTCTGTAATTATGATCTTGTTGACTCCAAGACGGATAACCCTGATAGTTTCTATAATTACTTCCTCTACGGAAATTCCTATAATTATGACCACCCCTGTGTCGAGAGCTATCAGGTCGTCTCCAGTTCTTTGAAGAAGAACCCTGAAATGATTGGTTACCTTGGTTTTGATAACTATTATGGTTACCTTTTTTATCAAATCTGTTTTGAGGTCCCTGAAATCTGTGTGAATAATTGGGATTGTATGGTGTTGCTGAAGCAACTGGCATACTCTCCTTAATCTTAGTGTTGCCAAAAGTCACGTCGGGGTGTGCAGTGACATATTGGGAACAATATTCTTCCATTTCTTTTAGAGATTTAGGTTTACGCTCATGTATAAATTCAAGGAAAGGTTTGTTCACACATGACATAATCTTATCTCTGAGCAACAAATCCATAAGTCCTTCATACGTTTTTTCTGTTTTGGAAAGCTCAATCCAACGATCAACTGTGAGACGTGCCTTTGCAGTGAATTCTGAGAATTCTACACCCGTCTCAGGTACCATCGTTTTAAATAAAAGGCGATAGCCTTCCTCACTTAGCTGATATTTTTTTATCAAAGCCGCCCTAATGACATCATAATTATCCTTATCTGCTTCTCCTACAAGGCATAATCTAGTCAAAGATTCACCTTTCAAGTTTTCTGATAATTGATTAGCGTATTGTGATTTATCCACATTATGTGTACGACAAGAACGTTCAAATCTATCCAGCCAGAATGTAATATCGTCACTGGACTGATTGAACGGTGGAACCTTAACCTTGTAAGTAGAAGGTTTATCATTACCACTAGATGCCTGATTAACATTACTCATACTTGTCAATCTTAATTTCTCCAACTCAAATTCATGTTCTCTTATTGCTTTTTTTTCTTCAGCCTCTCTGTCTAATCTTTTTTGTTCAGCTTCCCTGTCTAATCTTTTTTGTTCAGCTTCACTGTCTAATCTTTTTTGTTCAGCCGCAGCTTCTCTTTCCAATTTTTTTTGTTCAGCTTCAAATCTCCTTTCCTCTACCTGCATCTGCAATTTCTTTTGTTCAGCAGCAGCCTCAGCTTCTCTTTCTTCTGCAGCTAATCTTTTCTCTTCTGCCATAGCTCTTCTCTCTTCTGCAGCTAATGCTTTGTCATATTGAGCAACTGCCCATTGTTCTAATTGTTGACCAGTCTTATCAAGGGCTTTCCCTTGTGTAATGAAGTAATCTAAAGTAGACATGATGTCTAACAATAATACTAATCACCTGAATCAATAATAATACCACAAGTTTTCAATGACTTGATTAATCAGTATACTATCCCAATATCTGTGGGTCACAAGCCTTTAATAAGGTCTTGTATAATAGTAATAATAATCAGGTACTGGTTTATACCATAATCCAAGTGCAGTGCACAGGCAATTGTGTCTTATGAAATATACCTATATAAAACATATGTCAACCAACAGAATACATAAAGTACAAATAGGACTGACAATACAAGAACGTTTGCAGAAATCAAAATAAATCAAATAGGGAAATCAATGAAAATAATCACTGAATCTGCAAAGAATAACAACACAAATGACGTCACAATATATGAATATAAATTGTGAATAGAACTGAAAGATAGAAAAGGTTAGACCAACAAATTACAAACAAATCAAAACAAAACTAAAGAACAAAGAAATATTACAAAAATAACAATAATTACAGACTTCACAGCTAACACAAAAGCAACAGTTGTCGCAGCAAATTTTCAATCAAGAAAATTGCACCTATAGAAAACGCCCACAACGGACCCTCTATGACGTGGGATATTCTGTTGTGAGGACGCCGCCCAACCTTAAACACAACCCGCTGACATAGAAACTAACATACTATACAAACAAATAACATGCAAACATAAATATATATAAATTATGTGTATGATAGTATGTGTTGCAAAATAGGCTCAGTCTTACAGTAATGGCAAAGTTATTTTTATGAAAATAAACAAACTGCCACTTTATTCAATTAAACATTCTGGCCTTAAATATTAAAGTTCATATATGGAAAACAAGAAGATCCATCGATGAAAATAGGACTTCTTAGTTCACTCATACTGTCTTCCTGTTAACATTGAGAAGAATTGATCCAACTGTTCTGTGAAACTCTATAATGTCTAATGTAAAAAATGTCAACAACGCTGACCTACATACTGCATTCACCTGACAGGTCACGTGACGAAGTGTTGACAAAGAGCAAACCAATACTGCAAGTGTGTCGTATCAGCCACAGGAAACGGTCTGGTATCGGTAATCTGTTGACTTCTGAACTTCTGCGAGGTCAAACCCAGAAAGCTGGTCCACCAGTTGATAAAGTTGATAAAGTTGGATTTTTATTCCCGTTAATGATATCCACCAAAAGATAGATATAAGTGGATGGAAGCAGACATCATCATCATCATCAGTTGATAAGATCTCTATGGTGTTGTTTGCTCCACTGTAGTGTATGGAATGTCAACTTGACCTACGCAGTGGTGTGTAGACATGGATTGAGTGTATAATGTGCGAATGATGATAAAGGTTCGTGGTGTTGACAAAAAATGTTCTTTTCTCACACTCATGTATGGCTGGAAGTCATCGACACCAACGACTGTGTACCTTTTCTAAAGTTTAATTGGACGTACACACTCGACAGCACAGATAGTGACAAATCACAGGTTGCCATAATACATCATAGTACAGTGGATAAATGGTCTTGCAATGTTACATGGGCACTCATGTAGAATAAGTGTATAATGGACTGTCAGTAGCCAAGCACTCAGTATCGCCCATACATATATCATCTGACTTCACTGACTGAGCACGTCAGCTTATAAACAATATTTCAGATGGCTTCTAAACCTAATCTCGTCTAGCGACGATTCTTCAACATAATGTTCAGCACATATTTTTCCATATAATAATATTGAACCGCTAGCAATGGGTTCTCATGTGTAGCAGTGATCTCTGGACTGATCAAGCGATAATACGGGCATCCCCTTTTCTCTTCTTGAAAGTCACTACATGTTTTGGTTCCAAGATGGCTTCACTCGTGAGCTGTCACTCACGTTTGGATACAGATAATGAATCTGTCCTAAAGTTAGTCATTCATAAAACATTTCATTGCTCTGTAGATTTGATCATGAACAATTGACTGCAATCTACAGGATATAGTGCTGCTAGGAATCGAAGTCGTTTTCATCGAGTCAAATATATTCTCTTAGACATTCAAATCGTAACTATCGAAAATGGTGGCTTCGATCGAGAGTTCATAAGAGTATCTTTGATTACCTTGGTATAGGAAATATGAAACTGCCATTCCTTGGCAATACGACTAAACACTGGGGTAAAGCATACACGATAGGTTTAGACGACTATCACCTTCCCCACAAATACTGAGATCACTTTTTCCCCGGCGACAGGCCGACATGGAAAAACACACAGTCCCTATCAGGACGAAGCCAAATCACACCACTCTCTAGCGACACATCCGCCGAATAGCCTTCGACCTCTCTAGAGACAACAGAACATATAGTTCGACTTAGATATGTAAAAGATGGCCGTCTGTTTAATCTTTTAAGGCTGAAGGCAAAAACAAAAATCAGAAGGGTCACTATAAGAGACTTGTTGTTCGCTGATGATGCTGCAGTCGTCACTCAAAGCCAACAGGAGCTTCAGAGCTTGATGAATCGCTTCACTAAAGCATGCAAGGACTTTGGCCTCACAATAAGTCTAAAGAAAACGACTGTGCTGAGTCAGGATGTGGGTGCTGCACCAGTTATCACTATCGATAACTATGAATTGGCAGTGGTGCACCACTTCACATACCTAGGGTCTACCATCAATGACAAACTCTCACTGGATACAGAAATCGACAGCCGCATTGGCAAAGCTGCAGCTACCTTTGCCCGCCTCACATCGCGTGTTTGGGGAAACTCTAAACTCACAATGAAGACCAAAGCTGCGGTATATAATGCCTGCGTCACCAGCACACTCCTATATGGCAGCGAGACCTGGACGACCTATGCTAAGCAAGAAAGAAGGCTCAATACCTTCCATTTGCGGTGTCTACGCCGCATCCTCGGCATCTCGTGGAAAGATAAAGTGACAAATGTTGAGGTGTTGTCACGTGCTGGCCTTCAAAGTATGTATACGCTTCTTAGACAGCGCAGACTTCGCTGGCTTGGCCATGTTCGGCGCATGGATGATGGTCGCATCCCAAAAGATATCTTCTACGGACAATTAGCAGATGGCAAGAGAACAGTTGGGCGACCACAGCTGAGGTTCAAAGATGTGTGCAAGAGAGATATGAGGGCACTGGACATGGATCCAGCAACATGGGAGGATGAAGCTGCCGATCGCACTAAGTGGCGATGCTATTTACGGCGCCACCTCAGATTGGGCGAAGAGAGGCTCACACAAGAAGCAGAGGTGAGGAGAAAACGTCGAAAGGAGCACCAGGAAAATAAGCAGCTGAGGGCTGTCACCTCAGGGGCGCATTCCCATAGTCAGTTATGACTGAAGGGGCTATTATATATTATTATTATACAGTTTTCAATGTATTTAAATATGATTACAAACATATTAATTAAGTGTTAAAGTCATGTACAGTAGGCAGTTTACTTAATGGCGGATTCTTTTTCAATTACCTTTCCACTATGGTTGAATTATATTAAGTAATTTCAATAGTTTTAAAACGTTTCTTTTTTACTTTAAACTTAACCATATATACACAAACCCATTTTTAACAACATTAATCCTGCACTGGGATTAAATTCTGTTAATTCATTGTTCTGACAAATAATTTCAAATTAGACCAAAATATTATTGTGCCTTTATACCTAAGTGATTTTCGACGAAAGTGCCAGTAGATTAAAGTGTTTGTAAACCAAAGTGAAAACAAAATAAGTATAATCGCAGTCACGTGATCTGTGACAGTTACTTCTGCAGCGTTCTAGAAACGGTTCCCTCCTGCAGCATCAATTTGTTTTCCCGCATCTCCTCTCCCCCCAGTTTTTTCCCAGTTCCCGACTACCAGATTATCTCTCTTTATCTACGTGCCTAGTGGCAAATGTAGCGTTCCCGCAGAAGTCAAGTGCCTGGATCTCAGACTCCTTATCATTCCACGAATCGACCTCACGACCTCTCTTAACTCACCTTATCCTACAAACTACCCAACAGAGCGAGAAACGCTAAAAACGACAAATGTTTCTTCTCTTGTGACCAAAGCTAATTACTGGGACCTATCTCCGTTACATTTCCTGTCGCTGAAGGTCATAACACATCTGTCGTACTTAGCTGAATTTGTTTCATTTATGACAACTCTGCAACTCAGTTAAATCTTGCGTGTATTACATAACGGCCCACTCAATTAACTTTGTTGTAGATCACTTACCAGTTCATTCAGCCCAGTCTGGTTGTCGTACGGTAAGTTAATTGTTTTATTGGGCCCCGTCTAGGTAAAGAGTGAATGTTGACAGATACACGAGAATGTTTAGAAATAGATTTCACAGGTTGTAGGTTGAGGGAAAGATATGTCTCTGGAGTGAGTAAGTTTCTCTCCTCCAGCCTATTCGTACAGTTGTGCTTTGTTACAAGACAGTCTTTGCCTCCCTATCTAAAATAAGAACAGGTTACTCTACACCCACACTTTGTGACAACCAGACACAAAAACGGGAAAAAAACTAAGGATAAATGGGTACGGGTCAAATCAACACACAAAGTTAAGTTTTCTTTGTTGTTTATTATCACTAAACTGGTAACAACATCAAATACCCAAAAGATATCAAGAAAATCATTTACATATAGAGGAAATAAAGAAGCATGGTGCGCCTTCACCGAATAAAGGAAAACAAACCCAAAGAAATATTAACCCAAAGGTTGAAGGTTAGCACTATGTTATAGAATACCAAATCTTGGTACAATATAAGACCAAGTAAAGTAAACAAAATCAAACTACCAAATTAATAGATAATTTCCAGCAACAATAAAATCATCACACGCTCTCTCACTCATTTGGCCACCTCTCACTCTCTTACATATTTGTATTCTTCCCGTGGGTCTGTGGTATCCCTTGGTAAATTTATTTCCACGAACATAATCCCTATTTCACTGTTGATTAATGTATCACTTCAGCTGTCGAGGAACCAAATTGGCCACAGTCCATCCAAAAAAAAAACTAATGAGGTGAGCGCCGAATATGTTTATTCTTCGATAAATCCTGGATGCAATATAAATCGTAAAGGTTGTATTCACTGTTCTAAAACTATCACTGTTCCTCCGATGGGTGCACAGTGGAATATAAGTCTAGACACAGGAACTACAACTGATTATCTTCTTTGTGACAACTCTTGCAGTGTTGGGGCGGGCGGGGAAAAACAGGCTTGTTTCCCGCTCGGACTGGAACTTCTATCTGGATATAGGGTTTACTACAAATATTGAGTATTGTGAGAATACTTGGTGTTTACCATTTAAGAGAGGGGAATACTTCTGGTATCTGGAAAATCCCGGTTGCTTCAAATGTTAAAAATTAAGATGATGGATTCAGGTATACGCCACTGTAGGGCCGTTAAAATATATCCTGGATTTGGTAAGTCCAGTAGTTGAAAAAAAAAAAAAAAAAAAAAAAAAAAAAAACAAAAAAAAAAACACACACACACACACACACACACACACAAATTAATACTCTTACACAAGAAAAACCTATTATCGGCCATCTGGAAGAATCCACGGTTGCTTAAAAATAAGAGAAAAGAGACTCCCTTAAATGTTAACATGTGAAAAACTGGATTGATGTATATATAAGAAATAATGAGGACTGGATAGTGAGCCAATAAATAGGGCCGTTAAATAAAAATAAAATAAATAAATAATAATAATAAATAAATTTAAAACAAATAAATAAATAGATAAAAATAAAAACTAAATAAAGAAATAAATTTAAAAAAAAAAAAAAAAAAAAAAAATAATAAAGGAAAAAATTAATTTTAAAAAAAAAATAATAATAATAATAATTTAAATTAAGTCCAGTAGTATAATTTATAGTCACACAATATCATCTGGCTAGTACACACTTATAAATGATATATATATATATATATATATATATATATATATATATATATATATATATATATATATATATATATATATATATATATATATATATATATATATATATATATATATATATATATATATATATATATATATACTAGCCAGATGATATTGTGTGACTATATATATATATATACTGAAGCACATTAAAAACACACCACCTGTATAATCCAGGAACAGAGTGTGAAATGTAAATATAAGTGTTTACAAGTTTACATGTTTGGAATATTTATTCATTTTCCTATGAATCCATGCTGGTCATTAATTTGTACATTTGATTGTTATGAAATTCATTGCATTCTGTGCAGACAAGGGAGAAAACCAAAAAATGCAACCAATAAAAAAATTCATTCACACTATCCTCAGTATCTGGTATGTCCACCGTGTGCTTGCAAACAAGCTTGGCAGCGGCTCCGCATGGAATGCACAAATCTCTGAAGGAAATTCCGGGGAATCAAGTCCCATTCACGTGTAAGAGCAGCTTCGAGCTGTTGCAGATTAGCTGGAGAACCTTGCCTGTAGACCCTGCGTCCAAGCTCGTCCCACAGATGTTCTATAGGGGACATGTCTGGTGATAGGGTAGGCCAATCAATCGTCACAATGTTCTGCTGCTGTAGATATTGCTGCGTAATGCATGCGGTGTGCGCACGTGCGTTATCCTGCTGGAGAATCTGCAAGTCTGGATAATTTGTGAACGCAGGAGCAACCAATGCATCCAGAACCTCATCTCGATATGTCACAGCATTAACATTGCCGCGGAAGACGTGAAGAGGCAAGCGATGGTGAAAACTGAATCCTCCCCAAATGTGAATACTGCCACCTCCAAATCGGTTGTGCTGACGATCACAGCAATTTGCAAAGCGCTTTCCACAACGTACAATAGTGCTGTGGTGGCAATTCATCCTTCTGGCAATGGCCCGAGAGCTCATTCTGGTCTCCAACATACCAATGGCTCGTTGGCGGTCGTTTTCAGATAGTCGTGGCATTTCAAGCACATGTACTGGGTGTTTTGTCTCAACGGCCTTTTTATACCGAGTATACTGCCACAACGTGTACACCTTTTCAGGGTCATAGCTGTTGGGAATCGTGTTGCACGTGTAACTTTCTTTGTCATGTAGTCTGTACACAAACCCGTGGGTTGAATCATGCACTTTCCTTTCCAGCAGCCATTCGCTCTCTACCTCATGACAAACACGGTGAAAATCCATTCTCACACTTTTTTCCCAGGTTCTCGGCATCAGTATATATAATAATTTTGCGTTTTTAATGTGCTTCAGTATATATATATATATATATATATATATATATATATATATATATATATATATATATATATATATATATATATATATATATATATATATATATATATATATATATATATATATATATATATATATATACTGAAGCACATTATATATATATAATTAGATTCCTCTTGATGTCTAGTGCGTTATTTTGCACTCCTGTGTGGGACAAAAATTCAGAAGCTAGAGGTTTCAAGATGAAAGGCTTTACGTGTCGTGCTCTCAGAGTTTCTCGTCTGGGGCTTTGACCGACATCAAAAGACTTTCTGTTCTCCTAGCGGGTTTCCCTTAGAATGCCCGTGTTCCAAGATCAAAGGGGACAAGGGAAATTCTAGATTTTCCCTGAGTAAACTTCAAAGGGTCTGTTCTGTCTCTCTAACACGTGCTGTCTGTCTGTCGAGTATTATATGATTGACAGATGAGCTCGTTTGAGTTGGAACAAAGAAAAACCAAATCGTGATTTGTTTCCTGTTATGACTGACAGGTCACGAAGAATGTGAACACTGCGTTAGACCGTGTTTAAAGAAAAGAGGGGGAAACAAGAGGGTGAGCTGCAGAAGTAGTATAATGCGTGTCTTTCCATTGGCGGCATGGTTAGTAGGTTCTGGCATAGTAACCTTGTAGCCTCACACTCCAGTCTAACCAGCTGTAAATGGGTACTTGAATCTGCTCTTGAGTTAGGTAAGAAAAACAAACAGTGAGAAAGGGAATTTGTCACCCCAACCTCTTAAAAAAGCTGGACAGTATGGTGAAGTCTCTACCACTTCTATTCACTACAACAGTGTCTGCTGTATGACTACCGTTACCTTTTTCTCACATCACATAAATGTCCACTTAGATCATTGTCTTGTGTATCACATAAATGTCCACTTAGTTGATTGTCTTGTGTATCACATAAATGTCCACTTAGTTGATTGTCTTGTGTATCACATAAATGTCCACTTAGTTGATTGTCTTGTGTATCACATAAATGTCCACTTAGTTCATTGTCTTGTGTATCACATAAATGTCCACTTAGTTCATTGTCTTGTGTATCACATAAATGTCCACTTAGTTCATTGTCTTGTGTATCACATGAATGTCCGCTTAGTTCATTGTCTTGTGTATCACATAAATGTCCACTTAGTTCATTGTCTTGTGTATCACAGAAATGTCCACTTAGTTCATTGTGTTGTGTATCACATAAATGTCCCCTTAGTTCATTGTGTTGTGTATCACATAAATGTCCACTTAGTTCATTGTCTTGTGTATCACATAAATGTCCACTTAGTTGATTGTCTTGTGTATCACATAAATGTCCACTTAGTTCATTGTCTTGTGTATCACATAAATGTCCACTTAGTTCATTGTCTTGTGTATCACATAAATGTCCACTTAGTTCATTGTCTTGTGTATCACATAAATGTCCACTTAGTTGATTGTCTTGTGTATCACATAAATGTCCACTTAGTTGATTGTCTTGTGTATCACAGAAATGTCCACTTAGTTCATTGTGTTGTGTATCACATAAATGTCCCCTTAGTTCATTGTGTTGTGTATCACATAAATATCCACTTAGTTCATTGTCTTGTGTATCACATAAATGTCCACTTAGTTGATTGTCTTGTGTATCACATAAATGTCCACTTAGTTCATTGTGTTGTGAATCACATAAATGTCCACTTAGTTCATTGTGTTGTGTATCACATAAATGTCCACTTAGTTCATTGTGTTGTGTATCACATAAATGTCCACTTAGTTCATTGTGTTGTGTATCACAAAACTGTCCACTTAGTTCATTGTGTTGTGTATCACATAAATGTCCACTTAGTTCATTGTGTTGTGTATCACAAAACTGTCCACTTAATCCATTCCGTCGTGTATCACAAAATTGCCCGCTCAATTAATTTGTTATACATTTCAAAATCGTTCACTCAGTTAATTTGTAATACATTACAAAATCGCTCACTCAGTTCATTTGTTATACATTAAAAAATCGCCCACTCAGTTAACGTGTCATACATTACAAAATCGTTCACTCAGTTAATATTTTAAACATTAACAAATCGCCCACTCGATTAATTTGTTATATATTACAAAGTCGTTCACTCAGTTAATTTGTTATACATTGCAAAATCATCCACTCAATTAATTTGTTAAACAGTACAAAATCTCCCACTCAGTTAATTTGTTATACATAACAAAATCGTTCACTCGATTAATTTGCTGTATATTTCAAATCGTTGACTCATTACCTTGTATATCACACAGCTGGACAACTCAGACGACCCAGTTCTCAGCCCCGAAATAAAAGAAGTACTAAAGTCCAGTTGCAACAAAAAAGTGGTGAGTGATTTCAACAATAGCATACAGAATGATGAGGTGCCAGAAGACTGACTGCATAGTTACCTACGACCACTTCCTAAACCCGGTAAAGACCCCACACTTCTCAGCAGCTACAGAATTATCACAATGCAGAATGTCTACGGTAAACTATTAGAAAAGATAGTAGCACGAAAGATAATGAATTACCTCAAAAATGCACAGATCCTACCTGATACTCTCGGCAGCTATAGGCCCTTGAAAGTAACATGGGGTAACACTGGAACTTTTGCTTATGATGTGTACGAGGGGTTCCAGGATAAGCGAGAAACGGTTGCTGCAGCAATTGACCTAGAGGATGCTTATTACAGTGTGAACTTTGCAATATTAATAAACTGTGTAATGACTTGTGGTGTTAACCGTTGGCTTACAAGATGGATAGCAGCAGCCTTAAATGAGAGATCAGTGGCATTTCGTTTGGGAACATGGACATCCGACCCAATGCCCATTTGCCCGGGACCACCCCAGGGTTCTCCACTATCACCGGTGCTGTTTAATATCTATACAGCACAAATAGCCACCATTCAACCAACTGGGTTGGGACGAACATTGACTTTTGCTGATGACATACTCATTTATGAAATTGGCTATGACCGACAAGAAACGGGTAATAGCATACATGGGACACTACAGTAGGTGTCTAAATGGTGCGAGGAAACTGGCTCCAAAGTCAATCCCAACAAGGCCTGCATGATGTGGTGCTCCTTGAACAACAATTCATTGTGAAAACAGACCTCCCAGATACCACTGTCTATGGACAGAAAATTGAACGGCAAAAGAAGCTGAAATGCCTTGGAGTTACATTCGATCCCGGGCTCGTATAAGTACCATGTTGAGCAAATCACACAGAAATGCAGGAGAGGTCTAGCAGCCCTGAAAATAATGGCCGCGGCGCGTCTGAAGCAGAGATTACTATGTCTTCTTTATCAACAGCTAGTCATATCGGTCATTGAGTATGGGCTGGGAATACTCACGCTGTCAGTAACACAATGTGAACAACTAGAACGAATTCAAAATGAAGGGATGTGTATAGTCTTGGGCTGTACGCGAGATACCTCCATTGTGACAATGAGGTACATGCTTGGAGTGCTGTCGAGTCACTGCAGCCTTAAGCTGGATATCTGAAACTTCATTCACAAAGGCAGTCATTGTGTCGGACTCTCGAAAGGTTCATAGTGGTTGGTTGCGGCATGAATGGAAAACATTCATAGAAGCTTCGAGTTTACAAGAGCGTTTGTGGATCTACTGTCCTGGTCATGCAGGGGTATGTGGTAATGAGAGAGCTGACAGACTAGCAGCAAGAGCACCCACTGGATATGGATAAGGGAGATATACTGAGAACAATTAATGATCGCATGTTAGAGAATGACACTGCAATAGATGAATCATCAAGGTTATGACTGTTGGAATTTGGCATCAAACGTAAGGCTAGCAGAGATGGACGTATGAGAGGATGCATCCGTCGTATATACAACCAGCAAGCTACAGGAACAGTTAGCATTTACACTCTTCGACATATACTTGAGGGAGACTGAGCACTTATGGGTTTGCTCGGAGTGCAGTGATGTCGATTCTGTTCAACAATAACAACAAAAACACATCAAAGACACATCTTGACCTGTTGTTGCTTGCTTTTTTTTCTAACTGGTAAAATACCTTTTCCAGCTCGTGCTAGCTAATTTTTTTAAGAAATCTCTGAGAAAAAAAAAACTGAACAGGAACCGCCTCTCCTTCAGACATCTCGTAAGCAGGAACTTTATTCTTGCAAGAATACTTCATACCCCTTCACCGCACGTGTAATGTTTTGGCGACGTCAAAACTGTAGTAGTGGCTGTCACAGAGGTTATGATCATTGAATTGCCTATACCTTCTTCTTTTTCTTTCACCCGTACCCTCTATTTATTATCACTCTTTTATCCTTTTTGTGTTTTTCGCATTCGTTCGTTTGCGACTATATACATTACTATTTTCCCATTCTAACGTTTACCTGGTTCTTTTCTCAAAACTGAGAACGCAGATGACATAACGTGTCAGAGAGAGAGAGCGTTTAAATGCATTCTATTGCATTAAATGTCAGTGGACGATAGAACGTGTGAATACTCGTCTGGGTAGACAGAGATAGCAGACATGCGTCTGTACTTTTCTCAGGTCGCGGGCGTTTCGTCAGGCTAGGTGTCATACCGTCTACCATTTTCACCTGACACTAACGTTTCTCTCAGAGTGAAGTGTGATATGACACTCACGCAGCGCTCGGGAATGAGACATATAGTCTGGGTTTTTCCATGACACGCACGCTTCTCGGTCAGTTTGTTAACGTAGGTGCGAAAACTGCCCCTGCAGTGCAGACAAGTTGTCTACATTCGCATCTGACACGTAGCGCTTCGGCCGTTTCTTAGACGGAGGTGTCAGAGACGCAAAGTGGCAGTTCACGACAGCCTCTTGTAGTTAACGTAAGTGTTAAAGACGGAAAGGGGAGAGTACTTCGTTTTGCGAAATTAAACGTTTACCTCTTTGTCTGGTAATAGATATAACCAGAATGTTAAACTAGATTTTCATCCTTTCTCCTGAATTCGCAGTAGACAGGACGTTTCGTGCTAAGAGAATAAGCTGTATAGCGAAGTCTTAGTTTGTTCTTGGCAAAAATTTTGCCGAACTTCTAGACTACCAATAAATATAAGCATATAATTCTAAGTTTGTGCGATCGCCTGTAAATTCTGTGTGGAGGTAATATATTATATTAAATATCTAGTATTTTGTGAAGTGTTTAAAGTGTTAAATCGCTTATTTTATTTCACTAGTTAGATTTGGTGCAGAGCGCTTAATTTATATAGTCTGTATTATTTTATAGTGACGAGTTACAGTGGAAAACAGAAATTATATTTCTAGCTTAAACTCAGTCGGCTATTAAGGAATTTAATTTTACTGCTAAAATAATCAGACGAGAACAATTTTTCTAAACTAACTTATAAATGCTAGAAGCCTCATGAGTGTTGACAGAATACGCATGTATTCCTAATTCATGAGGATTGATGATTTTTAAATATAACTTATTCCACGGGAAGTGTTAAACTATAAGACAAGCTACGCTTGCAGTTTAAATTATCAGTTATAGTATGTATAATTATTTGATATGTGTTCTTTCCATTTATATATAGTGAAACTGTGGTACCCAAACTTTGCCAGCGTTTGAGTAAAGAGATAAATCTGTGAAGAAAACAACAAACATTCTTACCTTAAAGATTTGATGTATAACTTTTGCAAGAACTTTAAGAGTTTAAAGAAGTAACGGGTCATCGAGCCCGATTTGATTCTTCCTGAGAACACTCTAGTCATTTTTCAGCCTTCGTGGCAAGTAACATATTTCAATCAGTAACTTTCCCGACACTGTTGACAAGTGGTGGTGTGGCCAACTAAATTCCTATACTGAGAGAAGGTGCCGACCTGACATTCCTCATTCGTTTGAAATCTAAGATGTTGACACTGTGCTCGCTATAAACGCTCGTGCCTGGACAATTTTATGTGACTTAAACAGACATCCAAAACAATAGTATTCCCAAGAGAACGGTCCCGGAAGTAGTGAATTCAACCCGTCTTTTTGGACCTGGGGTTTTCTTGGCCAAGATTACCATTGAAGATTCTGTATGGGCAAGTCCTAAAAATATAGTTTTTTTTGGTTCCCGAAGTGGCTACCAAAGCTGTGAGTATAACCAAAAAAATGCACGTCTACACAGTGGAATGAATAGAGTGAATGCAGGACTGAGCGATCCCTTTATGGTGGTATTTTGACACACATTCATTTTTGCTGTCATAACATTTCTTTATGCAAGGTATTGCTAAATATATATATTCCCTTAGACTAGATCAGAGTATCCTGTCTGTTCATACCTTAAAGGGGAAGAATTTTAGACTAAATCATATGTATCTGTGACTCTTTGGGCTATCACTTTCTTCTAACGGGACTGTGAGCTATACCTCGAGGGAAGGATCATACCAACGGTTCTATCATTCTTGTAGCATTTCTTGATTTTGTGTTTATGATTTTTTTCGTATATGCTTGATGTGATTTGATATGTTGTGAGAGAAGTTTAGTCTTGATAAATAAACTACTCATAAAATTTATTCCAGCGTGTCGGTCAGTTCGTTTTCCCAAACTTTTCATATAATCATTGTCATAGTTTTTCCCACGTCTGTACGTCTAACTGTCGTCTTATGTGTGTATGTATGTGAGTGGATATATATATTTCATATATATGTGTGTAGACTGTCTGACTCAATCTAAATCGGTCGTAGAAGATAGGTGAAAGAGAGAAGATTTCTTGATTTCAGAGACAGCCTCTATCGCATTTCTACCATCTCACTCGTGGAAATCTATTGCTATTACTACTTCTCACTGTGACTATCACTTATTCTAATCTATTCAGAAGGGACCAGCCTAAGTCTTAATTCCCCTATCAAAAATCTACGACAAATGGGGTCTCGACTATCGGGATTTTGCACTTTGAATAGGATAACGAGACGACAAATATCAGCTCGTCTTTTAGATTCTTTATTCTGATATAGAGTAAGAGTGTGATGTCTTGTGAGTTTTGTATCTTTTAAAAAAATAATTTATCCCCTAGACGTATCGATCTGTTTTATGAGCGTGCTGACCACACGGCTAATAATTGTTTTTCCACAGCATTATTGAGCATTATACATTTGGTTTACAGGTTGATTTTGTCGGAATATATGTTAACTACTGATTTTGTACTACTAAACGCTGGTAAAGTTTTGTGAGTGTATAACATTCACAGGGTTCTGAAGAAGTAGGTGTTTGAGCTAAGCTAAGGTGCGTGATCAGACTATACGTCCTGTAATTGTCTCCCTTTCCCTAACTATCTTCAGGGGTGAACTTATAGTGGATAATAAAAAATAAAAAAATTAAGGGTTTCTTTTTTCTCCGAAATTTTTGCAATAATTATTTTGTTTTCCACTGTAGCAACTTATTTTTCAGTGAGTAATCTTAACTACCATTTATTTGGCGTAGTCGTCTGCATTAGGTGCTTTATTGCCGATTAAAGGCAGCGATAGTTAAACACTATATTTTTGGAGGAGGTATCCCAGGTTATAAGGATATCATCTTTTGTTTTGTATTTTTTCTCGCAAGTGGTAGGAACCAGTGTATCCTTTTCTTATCTCTTTCTCGTCTAAGTCTCAGCCGCTGATTTACTATGGCAGAAAGGGCAAAGCTTAGACAGCTCCTCAGGGACGAAGCGAGAGAAGAAGGTTTGGAAGGAGAAGAAGCGAAAGCTTTTGTCAGAGACGGACTTGAGAGATATGACGCGGAGAGGAAAGCAGCTGAAGCTAAAGAGGAAAAAGAAGAAGCTAAGAGGAAGGAAGAAGCAGCCGAAGTTTTACAGCAGAGGAAGATGGACGAGGAAATGGAAATTCGCGTGATGCAGCACGAATAGGAGAGGGAGGAGAGAGAGGAAAGAGAAAAAGAGAAACAGAGAAAGCACGAGTTGGCGCTTAAGACTCTAGAGTTCCAAAGCCGTGGTGCTGCCTCTACCTCCAGCAATGGAGAATCTTCTCATTCTTGCTTAACTGAGCCTTCTAGTGCTCAATCTCCTCATCTCACCGCTATGTCTTTCGCTCTAGAATCCTTCCCTTGTCCTAATGAGAAGATTGACACGTATCTAGAAAAATTTGAGAAAATTGCAACTCTGTACGGTTTAGAGAGGTCGCGTTGGTGTATGAAACTTTCCCAGGCCCTTAAAGGTTCTGCTTATGAGATTTATTCTAAACTGGAAAGTGGCCAACAAGACAACTATGACTTGTTGAAGAAAGCTTTGCTTGAGCGCTTTGAAATGAATGCGCGAAAGTTTCTGCAACTGTTTCGCAACAGCAGGAAGGAGAGCTCTGAAACTTTTCAGCAGTTCTCATCTCGTCTAAAGGGATATCTGACAAAGTGCCTTGAGCTTTCACAGCTCCTCTCTACCTATGAAGGTCTGGAGGAATTTGTTATTACAGAACAAATAAAGAACACTTTGTCTGCAGATACCCGGAGATTTCTAGCTGAGCAGGGTGCAGAAAAGCTTGAAGACATCTTAGAAAAGTCTGAGCGATATCACAATGCGCTGGCTGAACTACCGGCCTCAAAACGTAAACCGACAGAAGAGCATTTTCGGAAAAATAATATAGACCAATCTTCTCATATTCATCATGTTTCTAACCAAAATAACCACAGAGAAACTGGACCTCAAAACCCCCTCCTGAAAAATCCAAGTTCTACAAAAACAAGTACCCCAACCACAGTAAACAGTCTGATCAACCCGACCGCCCTACATGGCAGCGCAGCCAGAAAGGTCAAGGTGGCAAAGGGAGAACCCCTGAGCACGGGACTAATGATCAGAGTGAGCACACCGAGCCTAAACGCATCGGATGCTTATTAACAGTCTCGCAAGGCGGAATTATTGATAGTGATTCCCAACCTGTTGGGGATACACACTCAACGCAAGGTACTGTTATTATGAACGGTTCTCAAACTTCTTGTTTATTTGACACGGGGCTTTCGTATGATTGCATTGTTGCCAGAAACCTGGTTAAACCCGGTCAAGAGACAGGAGAGGCCGTCCAATTTTGTGGAGTTCGTAAGAGTGATGCACCTACAGCGCTTTCCATCGCACTGGTGGAGATCCACTCCGATTTTGTCAGAGGCGTGATCAAAGCGGTTGTTATGGATGACCCCATCTACCCAGTCATACTTGGCGGTAGATATGTGTCTATTGGGAAACCGGAAGAGCCGATTGTGGCAGCAGTTACTACAAGAGGGCAAACCAAGAAGGAACGGGAGCCTGCGCCTAATTTGTTACCTATGGAACTTAAAGAATCGCAACAAAAGGACCCTACTTTGACACCCTGCTTTAGGAAACTGCCCATGGCTAAGGAACCCAGACAGCACGGGGACATTTTCTCTAAGGATGGCGTACTTTATCGCAGAACGGGCAAGCCTGACCAAGGTTACAATCAGCTTCTAGTACCGAAACAGTACAGAAGCCAAATCCCAGAAATGGGGTACTCTCTTCCCTTCAGCGGACACATGGGACAGAACGCCACAAACCAACGGATAACCACTCATTATTGGTGGCCAGGAGTAAATACTGATATTATCAGATATGTCAAATCCTGTGCCCAGTGCCAACGTGTACCACCCAAGCAACGGACACCCACAGTCTCTTTGGGAGAAATGCCAATAGTGGGAACACCATTCGAACGGTGTGGTGAAGTGGGATGTTATAAATACTTATAGGGAACTTAGTGTACTGACTGAGATCAGCTGTGAAGGTATCTATATCTATTAAGAGTAGTGTATTATAGATAACCTTACTTGCTACCACATATCTATATATCTCAGTCAGAATTATTCTGGAATAGTGTGATGCTACGTTATGTGTCTAGGGTATGAGTATGGTGAAGTGTAAGTCACAACAACAGACAGATAAACAATTTAATTCACTACTCTTGACAACACTGTGACACTCACATACATATAACACTCTATGAGAATATCTTACAGGAGACACTCGTAACTTTTCAAATAACAATATGTATTCATTTCTATCATAAAGGCATATGTGTGTCCTGATTCAAAGACAAAGGAACCAGGAATCACAATCAATGTTAATTACAAGTTATGTACAGAATGTATTAATATGAATCTGGTAGTGACATATATTATTAAAAATATCCCATGTGTGTCAGTTGTGTAATAGTAGTATGAGGTAATACTGGTTTGGTTTTGTTCAAGCTCTGTTGGTAGTTGTCATCATGACTTCAATAGTTTGTCTTAAGGAAATTAGTATTGGAGATGTTCTCAGTTCCTGATATTAAGACAATTAATTTCCCCTCTTAATATTATTTTTACAAAGTCATTTCAAGATGAGGGGACATAATGTTGAGCTCAGCTGGCCAATTCGCTTATCTGGCGTGATGGCGGCAGGAAAGGACTCCTCTGCTCGAATTCTCCTCTGGGCTCAGGAGACACCTCACTGATAGCTAAAAAGACCAAGGAGTATGCTGTCCGACTCTGGATTCAGCAAAGCTCTGACCAGGTGCTGCTCACTACCATCAAGACCACGGTCCCACAATTCATACGAATAAACACAGATACGTTGATTAGCAATGAATTCTGGCACAAACTGGCACAAATTCCCATCTGCTTATCTTCCAGGCTTTTATTTAGCAAAATATAAGCTGGCTTCAACGCACTGATGCTTTATCAAGCTTATTTAAACAAGTGGTTTCGAACTAACGCTCCCAAGTGTGTATATCAGCGAGTCTGACCAATGAGCCCCGTTTCGACAAGTGTTTGAAAAAATGTTACCTTTCCCCGTTTCCCCTAACAACGAAAGATAGTATTTATAGCCCGACCAATCGTGGTTAGGCTTTCATTTGTTGCGCTCCAATCAATTGGGAGTTTACATGGTAGGCTATTTATGTAACGTAAGGTTTTTTCAAACACGTTATAAAAAAATTTTATGAGCAGAAATGATTTTATGCTGTCAGGCACCCCCAATATTTTATTTTGGGTATAATTTATTAATTCCTGGACTATTTGCGTAACGTTTTACATATTATTTGTCAGCAAGCCCTAAGGAACCCAAAATACAAATTTAAAGGAGCTACGTGGCTGCATTCAAAATATGCAATTTCTTCTACCTCCTGTTTCGAAGATGTGCTGTCTGGGTACTGTTATGTTTTCAACCGTAAACCCATCTATTGTTATCTTTCCTAATAAGCGTTTTTTATGATTTTAAAACCTAACTCTGGGAAAGGGTAGTGTATTTTATCACTGTCCGTCTGAAAAAAAATTAGTGCATGTAGACTTACACGCGTGATGGCAGCATTTGTGTATCGCGCGACGCGTGTTTAGTGTTCGGCTTTCTGCCTCTCCCTTCTCTTTTTATCCTTTAGTCCATCTGTTCGTTCGTTTTGGTAACGCAGTATAATTAATGTTAGGATTAATTTAGGTCATTACGCAGGGCCTCTCAATGCTTTTCCAAGAAATACAGCACACGTTTCATTGAAGAAAGCGGGTAATAATACAGTAAGCTTTTATATCAACGTGAAAGCGTTACAATTTGCAGACGAAGCAGAAAACAAGGGGGATTTCGAGTACAGTCATTGTGACAGCACTGTTCTTTACCATTCTTCTTCCTTTATTTATTATATGTATTTATTAGGCTTTATATTTACTTGATAATTTATATATGTGGATTAGAATATTCCACGACACCTCCCCTCTTAAAACAGACATTATATGTCAGTCCTTTATTCTATATTCACATAGAGAAATTTATTATTATTTCTGGGGTTTACGGTGATTCTCATCACACGGATGGCGGCTTAAAAAATCCGCTCCCAAATTGGTTTTTCCAGATATATACTCAATGCTAAAATTATATGGAGCCAAAAGTAAAGACCATCGGAGTAACCTGGAGTTCTCATGCCTAGCCTGTGCTAGAAACGATAAAGGTTTGTGGTCAGTTTGCAACTTAAATGCCTTCCCATATAGATAAATATTGAATTTCTTTATTGCCCATATTACTGCAAGACATTCTTTTTCGCTAGTTGAGTAGTTGATTTCAGCTTTATTCAACTTTCTGCTAGCATATGCCACTGGGCTTAATTCCCCATCCAATGCATCTGATTTCTGTAGAAGAGTTGCACCCAGCCCAATATTACTTGCATCCGTCCTTACTATGAATTCTTGACTTAAGTCAGGTAATTTCAAAATGGGTTTACTTGTGAGCTTTTCCTTCAATTCTTGGTAAGTCATTTCACATTGTGGTGTCCATGTAATGCGATCTGGATGTCCTTTACGTGTCAATTCAGTTAACGGTGCACATATGGAATTAAAGTTTTTGATATACTTCTGGTAGAAACCACATAAGGAGACAAAGGATCTCACGTCCTTCTTGGTTTGTGGTCTCGGGGCTTTCTGTAGTCTCTCTAAATTCTTTGGGTCAGGGGTCATGTTTCCCTGATAAACTGTGTGTCCCAAAAATTCCAATTCTTTACATCCAACGCAACATTTGGTTGGTCGGGCTGTTAAATTTGCCTCCCTAAGTCGAGTAAACAGCATGTTCAGAGAGTCAATGTGTTCCTCAAATGTTTCTGTTGCTATAAGGATATCATCCATAAAATTTGTTATACAGGGATTATTCAGAGGATCCAATAATTTTCTCATCATTCTAGAGAAGACACTATGCGCATTCTTCAATCCAAATGGCAATCTATTAAACTCATAGTGTCCTTCTGAGGTACTAAAAGCTAGGTATGGTCTAACCTCAGGCTTTACTGGAATCTGATAGTATCCTTTACTCAGATCCACTTTTGAGAAATATTTAGCTTTATTTAGTCTGGCAAACAGCTGATTTGTATCCGGCAATGGATCCACCTGTCCTTCTGTAATAGCATTCAGTCTCCTGTAATCTATACAGAGTCTATGTTCTCCAGAGGGCTTCCTTAAGAGTACAACACCGGAACTATACGAAGACTCACTGTGCGAAATAATTCCTTCCTTCAATAGATAATCTATCTCTTCCTTCAAAGCTTTCTCCTTAGCAAACGGAATAGAATATGGTTTCATACAGACAGGTGTGGAGTCTATTAGTTTCATATCATATTCCAATAGGTTTGTATGCCCTGGTCGGTCTGTTAACACCTCTGCATGATTATTTAGAACCTGTTGCACTCTCTCTTTCTGAGTTTTCGTTAAATGTGTACTGATTTTCACCTGTGCTGCTGTCTCACAGGGGTGTAATGGATATTCAAATGATGAAAGTGGTTCCTTTTTCATCTCCATGGCGATGGACAAGGTCAACAAGTGTGTCTCTTCCTGATGTTCTCTTTCCAAATATTTCTTCAGGAGATTCACATGATAGATTTTTTCTTTCCCCTTCTTATCTATCTTATAATTTGTTCTAGACACCTTCTCTAGAACTGTATATGGACCCTGCCATCCAATTTGTAACTTATTCTGACTCTCAGGCAAAAGAAGCAGTACTTTCTCTCCCACAGCCAAATTTCTGTCTTTCGCCTTCCTGTTATAATAGGCAGCATGTTTCTTCCTGGCTTGTTTCAAATTTTCATTGGCAAGTTTCCAGCCAGTTTTTAACCGAGTGGTCAGCTCATTCACATATTGATATGAAGATGTAATGTTTTCCTCTGCCTTTTCATCAGTCCACGTTCTTAACATAGCTACATATGGACCTTTAATTGTGTGGACCTATTTGTCCATGCACCGGTATGGTCTCTTCCACTCGAAGCTTTATAGTGATGATTTTTCCTCCCAGAATTATCATTCACAAAACGACCGCTACCAATTTTTCTTTTCCGGGGGTTTCCTCCCCACTTAAAATTCTTGATGAGAGATTTCCTCTCTACATCTTCTTCCTCCAGTTTGTTTAAGTCCGATTGAGGGATTTTCGGCTTATCCTGGGGTAAGACATCTTTTTGCACTCTCCGCATAGTGGCCATTGTAAAACAGTTAAGTGAAGCTTGTCCGTGAAAAGGGGCTTCCCATTCCATTTGGTCCACTTTATCAAATCTATTTTTCTTTTTATTATCAGGCCTAATTTTGCTCCGGGGCGTGTCCAGGTCCTGATCAATGTTCCCACTTGTGGGTGTTCCCTCATGTGCTATGCTACACCTTTCTACAAAATTTTCAATGTCCCATCTTGCTTTGGGCCAATAATAATTGTGAGCCACCTTTTGAATGATGGTACCTATTTTCTCATGGTCCCCATCTGGTTTCACATGTAGGCTCCTTATTAAGTCTGCTCTATATCTTTTTGGAAGAACCAGCTGTCCGTGACCTTTGGATCTAGCTCCAGTCTTCCTATACATCAACTTGTTTTTCATGTAAAAATCTCCCTTGCCTGGAGTTGTATGACAAGTTGACAATTTTCTGAAACAAGGCTTGAGTGTTTTATCCCCAGCCTGTGCCTTCCTCATCTCTTCTGGAGTGGTATCTAACATAATATCCTCCTCCTGTCTTGAGGTCGACCTGACCTGAAGGGTTGCCATATACACAGGTTTCCTTCTGCAATAGTCAGTGTCATGATTGTCCATCTGACAATTTTTACACCACCTTTTTCCTTGGTTGAAAGATTTTCTTTCATCATATTTCCTTTCATCGAATTGTGGGAATTTATTTTTATTTTCATACCGTGGCCTATCAAATTGGTGCTTACCTTTATTTTGATCCTTAGGATCAAATTTATTAAAGTTCTGTGGTGCCCTAAAGTTATCCACTTGTTTCTTTTTATTACCTGTTACCTCTGCTTGAGCTGCTTGATACCTTTCAGCAACATTTAGCAACTCACCCAGCCTCTCTGCACCTTGTTCCATGAGAAACTTTCTCAGGTCTGGAGCCATGGACTCTCTTAGTTGCTCTATAAGGACCATTTCCTTAAGATCTTGGGTTTTCCCCAGAGAAGTCCATTTCTCCAAGTATGTCTCTATTCGTGCAGAGAACTGGTGATAGGTTTCACCTGACAGTAGTTTAGCATTCCTAAATTTTTTTCTATAAAATTCTGCATTCTTTTCATACCTTAACAAAAGAGCCTGCTTTAGCATGTCATAATTTTCCTGATCACCTCTGCTCATTTTTGCAAAAACTTCATAAGCTGCCCCACGAAGTCCCTGAGATAACTTTAAGCTCCACCTTTCTCTCTCTAACCCATACGTGGTAGCTAATAGTTCATACCTATTTATATAGCTCTCAATATCATCGTCTTTTTCAACAAAATGATCTAAATGAAAGTTCATAGCTGAGGTTGAGGCTCCTTGAGTAACCGTAGCATCAGAGGCAAAGGGGCTGGCACCATTTTCAGGAGCATGGCCTTGAAACTCCAACTCCCTTAGTCGTAACTCATGTTCCCTTTGTAATCTTTTCTCCTCCTTTTCTGCTTCCCTCTCTGCAGCTAATTTCTTCTCTTCTCTTTCTGCAGCCTGTCTTCTTTCCTCGGCTTCCCTTTCTGCAGCTAATTTCTTCTCTTCTCTTTCTGCAGCTAATTTCTTCTCTTCTGCTTCCAATTTCTTAGCCTCTTTGTCAGCCTCAATCTGCAACCTCTTAGTCTCAGCCTCAGCTTCAAATTGTAACTTCTTAATTTCCTTGTCAGCCTCTAACTTTCTTTCGGCTTCAAACCTTCTTTCTTCGCGTTCAATAAATTTGTCACATTCCGTCGTGACATAGGCAACCATAACTTGCCCATCTAATCCTAACTCTTTTGCAGTCTGAACCGCAGCAGATCGAAATTTGGCCAGGTCCGCCATTGTCTATCAGGTAACTTTATATAATGTCTAACCAACAATTCAATCTCTAATGGACAACACAGGCACCGTGAGCTCAACCTTATTTAATTCCACCCAAGGATACCTTTTAATTCTTATATTCCCTGAAGTGAATTATCCCCAATATTTTTAATAGTTAAAGATTCAAAATCCCAAGAGCGAGACCCCAATATATGTGGTGAAGTGGGATGTTATAAATACTTATAGGGAACTTAGTGTACTGACTGAGATCAGCTGTGAAGGTATCTATATCTATTAAGAGTAGTGTATTATAGATAACCTTACTTGCTACCACATATCTATATATCTCAGTCAGAATTATTCTGGAATAGTGTGATGCTACGTTATGTGTCTAGGGTATGAGTATGGTGAAGTGTAAGTCACAACAACAGACAGATAAACAATTTAATTCACTACTCTTGACAACACTGTGACACTCACATACATATAACACTCTATGAGAATATCTTACAGGAGACACTCGTAACTTTTCAAATAACAATATGTATTCATTTCTATCATAAAGGCATATGTGTGTCCTGATTCAAAGACAAAGGAACCAGGAATCACAATCAATGTTAATTACAAGTTATGTACAGAATGTATTAATATGAATCTGGTAGTGACATATATTATTAAAAATATCCTATGTGTGTCAGTTGTGTAATAGTAGTATGAGGTAATACTGGTTTGGTTTTGTTCAAGCTCTGTTGGTAGTTGTCATCATGACTTCAATAGTTTGTCTTAAGGAAATTAGTATTGGAGATGTTCTCAGTTCCTGATATTAAGACAATTAATTTCCCCTCTTAATATTATTTTTACAAAGTCATTCCAAGATGAGGGGACATAATGTTGAGCTCAGCTGGCCAATTCGCTTATCTGGCGTGATGGCGGCAGGAAAGGACTCCTCTGCTCGAATTCTCCTCTGGGCTCAGGAGACACCTCACTGATAGCTAAAAAGACCAAGGAGTATGCTGTCCGACTCAGGATTCAGCAAAGCTCTGACCAGGTGCTGCTCACTACCATCAAGACCACGGTCCCACAATTCATACGAATAAACACAGATACGTTGATTAGCAATGAATTCTGGCACAAACTGGCACAAATTCCCATCTGCTTATCTTCCAGGCTTTTATTTAGCAAAATATAAGCTGGCTTCAACGCACTGATGCTTTATCAAGCTTATTTAAACAAGTGGTTTCGAACTAACGCTCCCAAGTGTGTATATCAGCGAGTCTGACCAATGAGCCCCGTTTCGACAAGTGTTTGAAAAAATGTTACCTTTCCCCGTTTCCCCTAACAACGAAAGATAGTATTTATAGCCCGACCAATCGTGGTTAGGCTTTCATTTGTTGCGCTCCAATCAATTGGGAGTTTACATGGTAGGCTATTTCTGTAACGCAAAGTTTTTTCAAACACGTTATAAAAAAATTTTATGAGCAGAAATGATTTTATGCTGTCAGGCACCCCCAATATTTTATTCTGGGTATAATTTATTAATTCCTGGACTATTTGCGTAACGTTTTACATATTATTTGTCAGCAAGCCCTACGGAACCCAAAAATACAAATTTAAAGGAGCTACGTGGCTGCATTCAAAATATGCAATTTCTTCTACCTCCTGTTTCGAAGATGTGCTGTCTGGGAACTGTTATGTTTTCAACCGTAAACCCATCTATTGTTATCTTTCCTAATAAGCGTTTTTTTATGATTTTAAAACCTAACTCTGGGATGGTTAATGTATTTTATCACTGTCCGTCTGAAAAAAAAGTTAGTGCATGGCCTTACACGCGTGATGGCAGCATTTGTGTATCGCGCGACGCGGGTTTAGTGTTCGGCTTTCTGCCTCTCCCTTCTCTTTTTATCCTTTAGTCCATCTGTTCGTTCGTTTTGGTAACGCAGTATAATTAATGTTAGGATTAATTTAGGTCATTACGCAGGGCCTCTCAATGCTTTTCCAAGAAATACAGCACACGTTTCATTGAAGAAAGCGGGTAATAATACAGTAAGCTTTTATATCAACGTGAAAGCGTTACAATTTGCAGACGAAGCAGAAAACAAGGGGGATTTCGAGTACTGTCATTGTGACAGCACTGTTCTTTACCATTCTTCTTCCTTTATTAATTATATGTATTTATTAGGCTTTATATTTACTTGATAATTTATATATGTGGATTAGAATATTCCACGACAAACGGGTTGTGATCGACATTTTAGGACCCTTAGAAAGGACTAAAAGAAGGAACAGGTTTATCCTGACCTTAGTCGATACATGCACTTTATGAGCAGAAGCTATCCCGCTAACATGCGCAGATGCCAAGCATGTCGCAGAAGCCCTCGTGCAGATTTTCACTCGGTTGGGATTCCATCAGCAAGTGTTGATGGATAACGGATCTCCATACCGAAACCTGTTGATGGATGAGATCGTTAAGATCTTGAGGGACCAGCACATCTACACTAAGCCTTACACTCTGGCCAGAATGGGGTTAGTAGAACGTGTTAACGGAAACCTCAACATGATGTTAAGTAAACTGGCACAAGTGAAACCAGAAGATTGGGATTGTTGCATTCCGGCAGCTTTATTTGGCTACAGAGAATCTCCTCATACTTCCACAGGATTTCCGCCAGCTACGCTTTTATTCGGCAGACCCATTAAGGGGCCGCTCGAAGCCTTACTTTGGTCGCTGACAGACCAGAAGGCTGATGAGACAGTCGTCTCAGCAAGTAAATATGTGTCGGATTTGAAGGATAGGTTGAAACTAGGATGGGACCTAGCAACGACTAACTTTAAGCAAGCACGCACAAAGCACGCTAACCGATACAGGAAAGTCGCGAAAGAGAGAGAACTGGAAGCAGGAGAGAAAGTTTTGGTGTTACTCCCTACCGGAAACAACCAACTGAAGATCGGATGGCAAGGGCCGTTTACCGTCCTGAAAAAGATTTCTAAGGCTAACTACCAGATCTCTATTCAAGGAAAGGGAAAGGTTTTCCACTTAAATCTGCTAAAGAAATTCATGGAAAGACCAGTGCCGACCTCCGACCATCTCCTGACGATCGCCAAAACTGACGAAGATGACGATAGTGGCAGGGATATTCCACTGCAATCACACGAAATCTTTCAAAAATATTAGAAGCGGCGACGCTCTTTCAAACGCGCATGGGAGACATTCCAGAGAAAGGAAACTTTGGGAGTAGACTTGAGTAGGAATTGGAGAGAGATGGATGGGGGAGATGAGAGGGAAGAAGACAGACACCCCGAGGCTACGGATATAGGAAATTTAATTCCATAACGTAGACATGGAGTGATTCCATATCTTAAAGGGGGGACGTTCTGTCACAGAGGTTATGATCATTGAATTGCCTATATCTTCTTCTTTTTCTTTCACCCGTACCCTCTATTATCACTCTTTTATCCTTTTTGTGTTTTTCGCATTCGTTCGTTTGCGACTATATACATTACTATTTTCCCATTCTAACGTTTACCTGGTTCTTTTCTCAAAACTGAGAACGCAGATGACATAACGTGTCAGAGAGAGAGAGCGTTTAAATGCATTCTATTGCATTAAATGTCAGTGGACGATAGAACGTGTGAATACTCGTCTGGGCAGACAGAGATAGCAGACATGCGTCTGTACTTTTCTCATGTCGCGGGCGTTTCGTCAGGTTAGGTGTCATATCGTCTACCATTTTCACCTGACACTAACGTTTCTCTCAGAGTGAAGTGTGATATGACACTCACGCAGCGCTCGGGAATGAGACATATAGTCTGGGTTTTTCCATGACACGCACGCTTCTCGGTCAGTTTGTTAACGTAGGTGCGAAAACTGCCCCTGCAGTGCAGACAAGTTGTCTACATTCGCATCTGACACGTAGCGCTTCGGCCGTTTCTTAGACGGAGGTGTCAGAGACGCAAAGTGGCAGTTTACGACAGCCTCTTGGAGTTAACGGAAGTGTTAAAGACGGAAAGGGGAGAGTACTTCGTTTTGCGAAATTAAACGTTTACCTCTTTGTCTGGTAATAGATATAACCAGAATGTTAAACTAGATTTTCATTCTTGCTCCTGAATTCGCAGTAGACAGGACGTTTCGTGCTAAGAGAATAAGCTGTATAGCGAAGTCTTAGTTTGTTCTTGGCAAAAATTTTGCCGAACTTCTAGACTACCAATAAATATAAGCATATAATTCTAAGGTTGTGCGATCGCCTGTAAATTCTGTTTGGAGGTAATATATTATATTAAATATCTAGTATTTTGTGAAGTGTTTAAAGTGTTAAATCGCTTATTTTATTTCACTAGTTAGATTTGGTGCAGAGCGCTTAATTTATATAGTCTGTATTATTTTATAGTGACGAGTTACAGTGGAAAACAGAAATTATATTTCTAGCTTAAACTCAGTCGGCTATTAAGGAATTTAATTTTACTGCTAAAATAATCAGACGAGAACAATTTTTCTAAACTAACTTATAAATGCCAGAAGCCTCATGAGTGTTGACAGAATACGCATGTATTCCTAATTCATGAGGATTGATGATTTTTAAATATAACTTATTCCACGGGAAGTGTTAAACTATAAGACAAGCTACGCTTGCAGTTTAAATTATCAGTTATAGTATGTATAATTATTTGATATGTGTTCTTTCCATTTATATAGTAAACTGTGGTACCCAAACTGAAACTGTGGTACCCAAACTTTTACCTTAAAGTTTGAGTAAAGAGATTTAAAGTCTGTGAAGTAAATCGAGCAATTTGATTCAAACACTTACTTACTTACTTAAAGATTTGATGTGATAACTTTTGCAAGAACTTTAAGAGTTTAAAGAAGATAATGTTGTCCTCCCAGCGGACTCGGGTCATCGAGGCCTGATTTGATCTTCTTCCTTCTGAGAACAAACTCTAGTCATTTTTCAGCCTGGGATTTTAGGCCTTGTGAGAACAAGTAACAGCCTTCGTGGCAATTATTTCAATCAGTAACTTTCCCGACACTGTTGACAAGTGGTGGTGTGGCCAACTAAATTCCTATACTGAGAGAAGGTGCCGACCTGACATTCCTCATTCGTTTGAAATCTAAGATGTTGACACTGTGCTCGCTAAAAAACGCTCGTGCCTGGACAATTTTATGTGACTTAAATAGACATCCAAAACAATAGTATTCCCAAGAGAACGGTCCCGGAAGTAGTGAATTCAACCCGTCTTTTTGGACCTGGGGTTTTCTTGGCCAAGATTACCATTGAAGATTCTGTATGGGCAAGTCCTAAAAATATAGTTTTTTTTTTTGTTCCCGACGAGGCTACCAAAGCTGTGAGTATAACCAAGAAAATGCACGTCTACACAGTGGAATGAATAGAGTGAATGCAGGACTGAGCGATCCCTTTATGGTGGTATTTTGACACACATTCATTTTTGCTGTCATAACATTTCTTTATGCAAGGTATTGCTAAATATATATATTCCCTTAGACTAGATCAGAGTATCCTGTCTGTTCATACCTTAAAGGGGAAGAGTTTTAGACTAAATCATATGTATCTGTGACTCTTTGGGCTATCACTTTCTTCTAACGGGACTGTGAGCTATACCTCGAGGGAAGGATCATACCAACGGGTCTATCATTCTTGTAGCATTTCTTGATTTTGTGTTTATGATTTTTTCGTATATGCTTGATGTGATTTGATATGTTGTGAGAGAAGTTTAGTCTTGATAAATAAACTACTCATAAAATTTATTCCAGCGTGTCGGTCAGTTCGTTTTCCCAAACTTTTCATATAATCATTGTCATAGTTTTTCCCACGTCTGTACGTCTAACTGTCGTCTTATGTGTGTATGTATGTGAGTGGATATATATATTTCATATATGTGTGTGTAGACTGTCTGACTCAATCTAAATCGGTCGTAGAAGATAGGTGAAAGAGAGAAGATTTCTTGATTTCAGAGACAGCCTCTATCGCATTTCTACCATCTCACTCGTGGAAATCTATTGCTATTACTACTTCTCACTGTGACTATCACTTATTCTAATCTATTCAGAAGGGACCAGCCCAAGTCTTAATTCCCCTACCAAAAATCTACGACAGTGGCTCATGTTCATTACGAAGCAAGTCAAAGGAGCGAAAAATAAAGAACTACTTATTTAACACTGGACACAACAACACACCTCATGCATAACTGAAAAGAGCTCCTCCCCCACATCGCTTAACGGTACAAGACAACAGGGCTCCTACCCACATCGCCTAACAGTACAAGACAACAGGGCTCCTACCCACATCGCTTAATGGTACAAGACAACAGGGCTCCTACCCACATTGCTTAACGGTACAAGACAACAGGGCTCCTACCCACATCGCTTAACGGTACAAGACAACAGAGCTCTTACCCACATCGCTTAATTGTACAAGACAACAGGGCTCTTACCCACATCGCTTAATGGTGCAAGACAACAGGGCTCCTATCCACATTGCTTAATGGTACAAGACAAAAGGGCTCCTACGCACATCGCTTAATGGTACAAGACAACAGAGCTCTTACCCACATCGCTTAATGGTACAAGACAAAAGGGCTCTTACCCACATCGCTTAATGGTGCAAGACAACAGGGCTCCTACCCACATTGCTTAACGGTACAAGACAACAGGGCTCCTACCCACATCGCTTAATGGTACAAGACAACAGGGCTCCTACCCACATCGCTTAATGGTACAAGACAACAGGGCTCCTACCCACATCGCTTAACGGTACAAGACAACAGGGCTCCTACCCACATCGCTTAATGGTACAAGACAACAGGGCTCCTACCCACTTCGCTTAGCGGTACAAGCCAACAGGGCTCCTACCCTCAGCGCTTAACGGTACAAGACAACAAGGCTCCTACCCACATCGCTTAACGGTACAAGTAAACAGGGCTCCTACCCACTTCGCTTAGCGGTACACGTCAACAGGGCTCCTACCCACATCGCTTAACGGTACAAGACAACAGGGCTCCTACCCACTTCGCTTAGCGGTACAAGTCAACAGGGCTCTTACCCTCATCGCTTAGCGGTACAAATCTACAGAACAAGTAAAACAAAGGGTAAAAAACGTATTTGATATACTCTCATAGTTCCACATTACAAAGTGTGTGTATGGTCGTTGTATCAAAGACATTCGACATTAGACCTGACAGAATGAAGGCCAGGGTTGTGAAGGTCAGACAAGAAATTTTCTGACTCCGGTAATTTAATAAGAACGACTCCAACACCAACTCCCACAACAAATGTTTTCAAGAAAAGAATCCCGATTTCTCGATGGCCCTGAATTTTTTTCCCCGCATTCTGGAACTTTAAAAATATGAGAGGAGTCGGAGTAGGACAGCATGTAAGTGACTCCAACCTTTTACACACTACAGAGTTTACCACGCTGACTCCAACCATATAAAAACTACAGAGTTTACCACGTTGACTCCAACCCTATAAAAACTACAGAGTTTACCACGCTGACTCCAACCATATAAAAACTACAGAGTTTACCACGTTGACTCCAACCCTATAAAAACTACAGAGTTTACCACGCTGACTCCAACCTTTTACACACTACAGAGTTTACCACGCTGACTCCAACCTTTTACACACTACAGAGTTTACCACGCTGACTCCAACCATATAAAAACTACAGAGTTTACCACGCTGACTCCCTGCTTAACTCCGAATCCACAACCCTGGTGAAGACACTATGTAAGCCAGAAGTGAGATTCTCTGTCAAACAGAAGTTGTCCATTAGCGCTGGGCCTTCTATCAAACAAGGAAGCGATTTGAGTATGCTTAGGATAATCTTCTTTATAATCTTCTTTTTTTTTTTTTCTTCTCGCTTTTTTGTTTTGTTCCTTCATCATGAGCATTGAACATACAGTACAGTGAACACAGTTTCTAGATGTCACAGTGTGTGCTTTTCAGAGATGGTTTTTACATTACTTTATTTTACCAGCTGAATTCGCTATCCCATACACAGTTGTCACGTCTTGCGACTCACGTGACGTACCGATGGTTATATATTTTTTTCTGTGAATCCTCGGGAATCTCCCAGTAACCACAAAAAGAAAGTACGGAAGCGCGATGATTGTGAGTGCGCAAGTGCGTCTAAAAAGCCAACACAGCACAGGTACGTGTTCTGTTCATTTCAGAAGTAAATGATTCTTTTCTTATCACGTGTATCAGGTAAGACGTGAAGTCGATTTGTAATTCTAATAATCTTCGCTATATCTTCAACACAATGCCATCAAAATGAAGGACCCCCCTTCCCCACCCTCCCGGCCCCACCAACAACATCAGACGTGGCTAAAGTAGCAGCAATAAGAAACTGGAAATGTTTGAGATAAACACGTCTCGCATTAAAAATACACACGTTTGATTTTCTTTCGCCATGGGAGTTCACATTAAAAATATAAACGGACACGACATGGAATTGAACAAATATCTCTATAACTTCATTTATTTTTATGTAAATCATTTGTATACAGTAAAGTATCAGAGAGATGGGGCGAGATGGATGGATGGATGAATAGACAGACAGACAGACGGGCAGGCAGGCAGGCAGGCAGGCAGGCAGGGAGATAGATAGATAGATAGATAGATAGATAGATAGATAGATAGATAGATAGATAGATGGATGGATGGATGGATGGATGGATGGATGGATGGATGGATGGATGGATGGATGGATGGATGGACGGACGGACGGACGGACGGACGGACGGACGGACGGACGGACGGACGGACGGACGGACAGATAGATAGATAGATAGATAGATAGATAGATAGATAGATAGATAGATAGATAGATAGATAGATAGATAGATAGATAGATAGATAGACAGACAGACAGACAGACAGACAGACAGACAGATAGACAGATAGACAGATAGACAGATAGATAGATAGATAGATAGATAGATAGATAGATAGATAGATAGATAGATAGATAGATAGATAGATAGATAGATAGATAGATAGATAGATAGAACGAACTTTATTTTCAAAGTGTTAAGAATTGGGGGCGCAGGCCCGTCTAACATTCTGCCCTTCCATTCTCACTTATCCTGCATACTATACCCTGTCATTCCCACATGCATTAAATTAAAGGCATAAAACATTATATAGGTTACATAACAGCATACAATGACATTACCCAATCATAATCAAAATAAAGTATTTGTTTAAGCAAATAAGAAGATAATGGAAACAAAAAACCCAAACAAACAAACAAATCCAGAACATCCATACAGTAAATCAGACAATAGTTAAAGTATGATCACATTGGGGTAGTATAGAATCGGAACTCCTAAAACATTTGAACAGTCTGCTATTGAGTGAGTAGGAACTCCGTGTTTTTCTTTGCTATCCCTAACTCAAGAGCAGAATCAGATAGAACGAACGAACGTACGAACTTTATCTTCAAATGGTTTAGAATTGGGCACGCAGGCCTGTCTAACATTCTGCCCATCCTTTCTCTCGTCTCCCATACTCAATTCATTTATCCTATACATGCATTTTCAATATTATTTAAAAAATAAAATAAAAATAAAAATAAACAAAATCAATGCAATAAAACAAAGTAAAATCCCTACATTGTAAAAGTAAAACAGTTACACGCATGTACAGGACTTTATCATAATCAATAATGAACAGGGCAGAATAATCCTTAAAAAATACACATCACATTAGAAAATGATTTGGGAACATAACTAAATTAGGGTGGTATATAATCTGCACTCATGATGTATTTGAAAAGTCTGTGATTGTATGAATATGTACTAAGCGTGCTTTTTAGGTCGTGTGGAAGATTATTCCACAGATGAGCAGCAGAAAATGCTAAACTTTTCTTGAATAGGTCAAGCCTTGGCTTGGGCACGTGTAATATGTTTAAGCGTTGGCTGTGTCTTCCGTTGTAGACAGACAGACAGACAGACAGACAGACAGACAGACAGACAGACAGACAGACAGACAGACAGACAGACAGACAGACAGACAGATAGATAGATAGATAGATAGATAGATAGATAGATAGATAGATAGATAGATAGATAGATAGATAGATAGATAGATAGATAGATAGATAGATAGATAGATAGATAGATAGATAGATAGATAGATAGATAGATGAAAGTAATAAGTGGTTAAATCCTTCACAAAAGTTGTCGGCGGTGTACAGAATTAACGTGCTCAGCAACAGCCAGCATTGTTTTCGCTTATCTGAATATCTTGTGAAGACTTCCATGTGATAGAAGCTTTACTACCTTTCTATCTACATTTCTGCCAAGAGTAATCTTGTGTAAAGATAGACTCCATTGAAGCCTATAATAGATGCTCTTGTGTTTTGGCCACTGTTGGACCACTACTGCAAAGCAGGGGAGGCAATACCGTCACAGTCATACCCCCACCCCCTCACCTCCATAGGACATCTCTACTTCTGTGTATACACACAGGTCGCACTCCCCCTTCCCTCCATATCACATCTCTACTTCTATCTATACACACAGGTCATACTCAAGAAATGACATAAACATAGTGCATCTCTACTTCTATCTATACACATAGATCTTACTTCTTTCCTCCCCCCACCCCTAGACTCCAAGCACAAAGCTCAGGGAACTATCACATGACATTCGTCACACGACCTTTCACCTCTGACCACAATAGTCACATCCCTGTCTAAACATCTCTGTGACTCAGAATGAAAAAAACAAAAAACAAATAGTGATACGTCTTACTGGGAGAAAGGACAAGAAAAAAACCTACGTTGACACCGTGGTGGCCAGGGCCATTGAAGTGGGTGGCTACAGGTGTGGATCCCAACCGAGAAATGTCGTAGAGGTGTCTGCAGAATCTATCCCCAAGTCGTGTGGCCGTTTGGCCGATGTAATATTACAACGTGGTTGTTCGTCCATCACGGGTGATGAAGACCACTCTGTTCATCCAATTATTTAAGAATATGTTAGGTTAGTCTATGGGTACGAATGTGACTGAAGAGCCCGATGCGGGCCTGGAAAGATCTTGGACAGTGTGGGCAGGGAATGTTTGCTTCATGTGAAGGTTTTATTTCACGGTCCTTTCTAGCTTGTCTCCGCTGTTCTGCTGCTGCTCTTCTGGATGATTCGCATGCTGCTGCACCTTTACGAAGAGATGTGCGCCAAGCAGTTCGGTCTTGCGCAGCAGCTTCCCATGTGTCTGGGTTTATGTCAAAGGTTTTCAATGACGTCTTTAACGTGTCTTTGAAGCGCTTCTTTTGGCCACCATGGGAGCGTTTACCCTTCTGCATCTCACCATAAAAGAGTATCTTTGGCAGTCGATGGTCTGGCATGCGGACTACATGACCTGCCCAGCGAATTTGTGACTGCATCAGAATAGTATCAATACTAGGGATACCAGCTCTGTCAAGAACGGCGGTATCCGGGATCTTGTCTTGCCATTTGATGTTCATTATCTTCCTGAGACAGACTGTATGGAAGTGGTTTAGCTTCTTTACGTGGCGCCTGTATACAGTCCATGTTTCACATGCATATAGCAGCACTGGAAGCACCGCAGCTCTGTATACCTTCAGCTTTGTCTGTAGACTAATGCCACTTCGATGCCAAACGTTGGTGTATAGTCTGCCAAATGTGCTGCTGGCTTTGGAGATCCTGGTGTTCACCTCATCATCAATGACAATGTTCTGGGATAGTGTGCTACCAAGGTATGTGAATCTGTTCACAACATTCAGTTTCTCACCATTAACCTTGATGACTGGCTCAGTATAAACTGTGCCAGGAGCTGGTTGGTACATGATTTCTGTTTTCTTCGTGTTGATGGTAAGCCCAAAGTTGGCGCAGGCTTAGGAGAATCTATCCACACTATGCTGCAGATCAGCCTCTGAGAAGGAATTGGGGGCACAATCATCAGCAAACAGAAGATCTCTGATGGTGTGTGATTTGACCTTGGTTTTTGCTTGAAGCCTCCTAAGGTTAAACAATTTTCCATCAATACGATAACTAATGTCGATTCCTGTGTCCCCGTCTCTAAAAGCATCAGTCAGCATAGCAGAAAACATGATACTGAACAGAGTCGGTGCAAGTACGCACCCTTGTTTAACTCCATTTGAGACGGGGAAAGGCTCTGATAGCTCACCGTTTTCCTGAACTCTAGCCTGCATTCCATCATGCAGTTGCTGCACTATTGTGATAAATTTCTTTGGGCAGCCGTATTTTGCCATGATCTTCCATAGACCCTCTCTACTGACCGTGTCGAACGCCTTTGTCAAGTCGATGAAAGCTGTGTACAGGTCACAGTGCTGTTCTTGGCATTTTTCTTGTAGCTGTCTTGCAGCGAACACCATATCTGTGGTTCCACGTTCTTTCCGGAATCCACACTGACTTTCAGGTAAAAGACCTTTGTCAAGATGAGCCGTAAGGCGATTCAAAAGGATTCTGGCGAATATCTTCCCAGCGATTGATAAAAGAGAGATGCCTCGATGATTGTTGCAGTCTTGGCGATTACCTTTACGTTTATATAGATGTATAATTGAGGCATCTTTGAGATCGTGTGGGATGGTTTCACTCTGCCACATTTGCTGGAAGATCATATGAAGTTTCTCTATCAGAACTGCACCGCCATCTTTATAAACCTCAATAGGAATTGAATCGGAGCCAGGGGCCTTTCCACTAGACAGTTGACGAATCGCTTTTTTAGTTTCCTCCAGAGTTGGTACATCATCTAATGCTTCATTTATAGGAATTTGGGGCAGGCGGATGATGGCTTCGTCGTTAATAGATGATGGCTGGTTCAAGATATTATTAAAATGTTCAGCCCAGCGTTGGAGAATTTTTTCCTTGTCTGTAATTAGTGTTTTTCCATCTGCATTAAGGAGGGGAAATGATCCTGATGATGTTGGACCATAGACCGCTTTGAGTGCAAGGTAAAAGTTTTTCAAGTCATGGCTGTCAGCAAAGCCTTGGATCTCATCTGCTTTATTAGGGAGCCGCGCTAGCGTAGTGGTTACAACACCGCTCTGGCGACCGGGTGATTCAGGATCAAACCCGGGCGACGGCATTTGAGGATTTTTCGTCGACCGGGAATTGGACTGGATTAACTCGAGACCTGACGAGGACATTTGAAGGAGTGTCGTCGACCAGGGATTGGCGGCTCCTGAGCCGACCCAGCTGCAATGGGTACCTCCGAAATCGGAGAGTATTTGCCTGAATGGCGAGGGACACCTGTCTCTGTACAAGAAAAAAGGGATACTCACGTAAAATCAATGTCAGGTTAGACATAGTAATAACCTGAGATTTCGCCTCGAGTATTAGCGGGCGTACGAAAAAAAAAAAAAAAAAAAAAAAAAAAATCTGCTTTATTACTCAGCCATGAATCCCGCATCTGGCGTAGTTTATGTTGGACGATTCTACGCATGTTGTTGAAAGCGTCTTTCTTGGATGTAGATTTTGGATCATTTAAATATGCTTTATGGAGATGGTGTTTCTCAGCCAACATCTGCTTTATATCATCTGAGTTCTCATCAAACCAGTCATTTTGTTTCTTGATGGAAGGACCCAGGACCTCTGTAGCAGTGTTGTAGATCTGCTCACTTAGGGCTGCCCAATTTGTTTCCACACTTTGGCCGTCTAGCGAGATAGATTTGAGACGGTCTTCTAAGGTGTCAGTAAATGACTGTTTGATTGTTGTCTTCTTTAGTTTGGTGACATCCAGCCTCTTTTGAGTTTTCTTCCCCTGAGGGCGCCTGGCTGGTTGGATACGAACTTTAAGTTTAGATACAATGAGGCGATGATCAGTCCAGCATTCGGCACCACACATGGACTTGGTCACCCGGACATCTTGCCTGTCCTTCTTCCTAACAATTACATAGTCAATTAGGTGCCAATGCTTTGAGCTACAGCGACCCACGCCGTACCTACCAATAGTGCCATTCCAGGAGATGTTATCTGAGCCTACTCTTGCATTAAAGTCACCAAGAATGATGAGCTTATCTGCTTTAGGAACTGATGCAATGACTGCATGTAGTTCTTCGTAAAACTTATCCTTGACATCTGTCATGGAATATTCTAATCCACATATATAAATTATTAGGTAAATATGAAGCCTAACAAATAAAATTAATACAGAAAAGAGCAATGGAAAAATAACAGTGCTGTCACAACGAATGTACTCGAAATCCCCCTTGTTTTCTGCTACGTCTGCAAATTGTAATGCTTTCACGTTGATATAAAAGCTTACTGTATTATTACCCGCTTTCTTCAATGAAACGTGTGCTGTATTTCTTGGAAAAGCATTGAGAGGCCCTGCGTAATGACCTAAATTAATCCTAACATTAATTATATTACGTTACCAAAACGAACGAACAGATGGACAAAAGGATAAAGAGAGAGGGGAGGGCTGAAAATCAGGAACGCATGCAACACGCGTCGCGCGATACACAAATGCTGCCATCACGCGTGTAAGTCTACATGCACTAATTTTTTTTCAGACGGACAGTGATAAAATACACTACCCTTTCCCAGAGTTAGGTTTATAAATAAAAAAAAACGCTTATTAGGAAAGACAACATTAGATGGGTTTACGGTTGAAAACATAACAGTACCCAGACAGCACATCTTCGAAACAGGAGGTAGAAGAAATTGCATATTTTGAATGCAGCCACGTAGCTCCTTTAAATTTGTATTTTTGGGTTCCTTAGGGCTTGCTGACAAATAATATGTAAAACGTTACGCAAATAGTCCAGGAATTAATAAATTATACCCAGAATAAAATAGTGAGGATGCCTGACAGCATGGAATCATTTCTGCTCATAAGATTTTTTTTTAACGTGTTTGAAAAAAATTTACGTTACAGAAATAGCCTACCATGTAAACTCCAAATTGATTGGAGCGCAACAAATGAAAGCCTAACCACGATTGGTCGGGCTATAAATACTATCTTGGTTGTTAGGGGAGACGGGGAAAGGTAACATTTTTTCAAACACTTGTCGAAACGGGGCTCATTGGTCAGACTCGCTGATATACACACTTGGGAGCGTTAGTTCGAAACCACTTGTTTAAATAAGCTTGATAAAGCAGCAGTGCGTTGAAGCCAGCTTATATTTTGCTAAATAAAAGCCTGGAAGATAAGCAGATGGGAATTTGTGCCAGTTTGTGCCAGAATTCATTGCTAATCAACGTATCTGTGTTTATTCGTATGAATTGTGGTAAGCTTGAACCATTCAATATCTTTTAATGAAAATTGAATGTGAATTGTTGATTTATGCCTGTATATATATGTGTAGTTCAGTGGCCAACGTGAGGTAAAGCCTGTAATGCTCCAGCCTGAACAGAGGGTGTCGGAGAGAAGTAAAACGGCATGGAATGGCCAAACAGTACACTGACACCTGGATGATTGAATAGAAAGAAATAATGCTGGAAGTGCAGAGGCGTAGTAACCATTAAGAAGGGTAATACTGGAATAAAGTATTTCAAATGAAGCTGACAGTTGGCCTAATGCTCTGAACTCAATGTTTGTGCTGTGTTGTGATCAGTGTAACAAGAGAGTTTAAGTTAGTTATGAAGTAGAAGGTACATCCTTCTTGATTTCAGGGACCGTGGTCTTGATGGTAGTGAGCAGCACCTGGTCAGAGCTTTGCTGAATCCAGAGTCGGACAGCATACTCCTTGGTCTTTTAGCTATCAGTGAGGTGTCTCCTGAGCCCAGAGGAGAATTCGAGCAGAGGAGTCCTTTCCTGCCGCCATCACGCCAGATAAGCGAATTGGCCAGCTGAGCTCAACATTATGTCCCCTCATCTTGAAATGACTTTGTAAAAATAATATTAAGAGGGGAAATTAATTGTCTTAATATCAGGAACTGAGAACATCTCCAATACTAATTTCCTTAAGACAAACTATTGAAGTCATGATGACAACTACCAACAAAGCTTGAACAAAACAAAACCAGTATTACCTCATACTACTATTACACAACTGACACACATAGGATATTTTTAATAATATATGTCACTACCAGATTCATATTAATACATTCTGTACATAACTTGTAATTAACATTGATTGTGATTCCTGGTTCCTTTGTCTTTGAATCAGGACACACATATGCCTTTATGATAGAAATGAATACATCTTGTTATTTGAAACGTTACGAGTGTCTCCTGTAAGATATTCTCATAGAGTGTTATATGTATGTGAGTGTCACAGTGTTGTCAAGAGTAGTGGATTAAATTAAATTGTTTATCTGTCTGTTGTTGTGACTTACACTTCACCATACTCATACCCTAGACACATAACGTAGCATCACACTATTCCAGAATAATTCTGACTGAGATATAGAGATATGTGGTAGCAAGTAAGGTTATCTATAATACACTACTCTTAATAGATATAGATACCTTCACAGCTGATCTCAGTCAGTACACTAAGTTCCCTATAAGTATTTATAACATCCCACTTCACCATATATTGGGGTCTCGCTCTTGGGATTTTGAATCTTTAACTATTAAAAATATTGGGGATAATTCACTTCAGGGAATATAAGAATTAAAAGGTATCCTTGGGTGGAATTAAATAAGGTTGAGCTCACGGTGCCTGTGTTGTCCATTAGAGATTGAATTGTTGGTTAGACATTATATAAAGTTACCTGATAGACAATGGCGGACCTGGCCAAATTTCGATCTGCTGCGGTTCAGACTGCAAAAGAGTTAGGATTAGATGGGCAAGTTATGGTTGCCTATGTCACGACGGAATGTGACAAATTTATTGAACGCGAAGAAAGAAGGTTTGAAGCCGAAAGAAAGTTAGAGGCTGACAAGGAAATTAAGAAGTTACAATTTGAAGCTGAGGCTGAGACTAAGAGGTTGCAAGCTGAGGCTGAGACTAAGAGGTTGCAGATTGAGGCTGACAAAGAGGCTAAGAAATTGGAAGCAGAAAGAGAAGACAAAAAATTAGCTGCAGGAAGAGAAGAGAAGAAATTAGCTGCAGAAAGGGAAGCCGAGGAAAGAAGACAGGCTGCAGAAAGAGAAGAGAGGAAATTAGCTGCAGAAAGGGAAGCAGAAGATAAAAGATTACAAAGGGAACATGAGTTACGACTAAGGGAGTTTGAGTTTCAAGGCCATGCTCCTGAAAATGGTGCCAGTCCCTTTGCCTCTGATGCTACGGTTACTCAAGGGAGCCTCAACCTCAGCTATGAACTTTTCATTTAGATCATTTTGTTGAGAAAGACGATGATATTGAGAGCTATATAAATAGGTATGAACTATTAGCTACCACATATGGGTTAGAGAGAGAAAGGTGGAGCTTAAAGTTATCTCAGGGACTTCGTGGGGCAGCTTATGAAGTTTTTGCAAAAATGAGCAGAGGTGATCAGGAAAATTATGACATGCTAAAGCAGGCTCTTTTGTTAAGGTATGAAAAGAATGCAGAATTTTATAGGAAAAAATTTAGGAATGCTAAACTACTATCAGGTGAAACCTATCACCAGTTCTCTGCACGAATAGAGACATACTTGGAGAAATGGACTTCTCTGGGGAAAACCCAAGATCTTAAGGAAATGGTCCTTATAGAGCAATTAAGAGAGTCCATGGCTCCAGACCTGAGAACGTTTCTCATGGAACAAGGTGCAGAGAGGCTGGGTGAGTTGCTAACTGTTGCTGAAAGGTATCAAGCAGCTCAAGCAGAGGTAACAGGTAATAAAAAGAAACAAGTGGATAACTTTAGGGCACCACAGAACTTTAATAAATTTGATCCTAGGGATCAAAATAAAGTTAAGCACCAATTTGATAGGCCACGGTATGAAAATAAAAAATAAATTCCCACAATTCGATGAAAGGAAATATGATGAAAGAAAATCTTTCAACCAAGGAAAAAGGTGGTGTAAAAATTGTAAGATGAACAATCATGACACTGACCATTGTAGAAGGAAACCTCCTCATTTTGCTGCTATGACATCGGGGAAAGGAAAAGAAGGGCAAACCTGAAGAATTACAGGAACCATACCACCCCCCAGTGTGTGAAGATGTCATCTGTAATGGTGTCACTATAAGATGTTTATATGATACCGGTTTAGATTACGATTCCGTTGTGAGTTCTCACCTGGTGCAGGCCGATCAATACACCACGGAAACAGTGGAGATTCAAACTGCAACCAAGGATGTAGCTACCATGACACTTCCCGTCGCCCGAATAAAAGTGAAAACGCGATATGTGGAAGGAATCATAAAAGCAGCAGTGATAAATGAGCCAATCTACCCTCTAATATTGGGGTGTAGATATGTCTTCTTGGGGAATCCCAAGAGACCTGTGATATTGGCAACAGTGCAGACCAGATCACAGTCAAAGAAGGAGGAGGATAATCCCATAAATACTCACCCAGATGAGATGAGGAAGGCACAGGCTGAGGACAAAACACTCAAGCCATGTTTAAAGAAGTTGCCCAAATCTCATACACCTCCAGGCAAGGGAGAGTTTTATATGAAGAACAAACAGATATATAGGAAGGCTGGATCTGAATCCAATGGTCACGGACAGCTGGTCCTTCCCACTTCATATAGGACTAAAGTGTTGGAACTAGGGCATGCGATTCCCTTCAGTGGTCATATGGGAATCAGCGCAACAGGACAGCGAATAGCTTGTCACTATTTCTGGCCAGGAATAACTGAAGATATCAAACGATATGTAAAATCCTGTCCAGAGTGCCAACGAGTAGCACCTAAACATTGGACTGCACCAGCAACTCTGGGGGAAATGCCCATAGTGGGAACACCCTTTGAGAGAGTTGCCGTGGATCTTGTGGGGACCTCTCACCCGAACCAAGAGAAGGAACAGCTACATTCTGACTCTGGTGGACACTTGTTCTATGTGGGGAGAGGCAGTAGCCCTGTCATCGATTGATTCTAAACATGTGGCAGAGGCATTGCTCACAATTTTCACAAGGTTAGGCTTTCCCAATCAAATCTTGACTGATAATGGCTCTCAGTTCAAGGGGAAACTAACTGAAGAAGTTTTCAGGATCTTCCAGGCCAAACACTTCCATTGTAGTGTGTATCATCCCCAAGGGAACGGCCAAGTGGAAAGATTTAACGGCACATGCATGATGTCGATCCTGAGAAAGTTGGCACACGAAAAACCAGATACATGGGACCAGTACCTGCACGCCGCCCTCTTTGCTTATCGGGAGGTACCCCATAGTTCAACCGGTATGGCCCCGGCAACATTATTGTTTGGAAGGCCAATAAAAGGTCCACTTGAAGCTATGTTAAGAACGTGGACTGATGAAAAGGCAGAGGAAAACATTACATCTTCATACCAATATGTGAATGAGCTGACCACTCGGTTAAAAACTGGCTGGAAACTTGCCAATGAAAATTTGAAACAAGCCAGGAAGAAACATGCTGCCTATTATAACAGGAAGGCGAAAGAAAGAAATTTGGCTGTGGGAGAGAAAGTACTGCTTCTTTTGCCCGGGAGTCAGAATAAGTTACAAATTGGATGGCAGGGTCCATATACAGTTCTAGAGAAGGTGTCTAGAACAAATTATAAGATAGATAAGAAGGGGAAAGAAAAAATCTATCATGTGAATCTCCTGAAGAAATATTTGGAAAGAGAACATCAGGAAGAGACACACTTGTTGACCTTGTCCATCTCCATGGCGATGGAGATGAAAAAGGAACCACTTTCATCATTTGAATATCCATTACACCCCTGTGAGACAGCAGCACAGGTGAAAATCAGTACACATTTAACGAAAACTCAGAAAGAGAGAGTGCAACAGGTTCTAAATAATCATGCAGAGGTGTTAACAGACCGACCAGGGCATACAAACCTATTGGAATATGATATGAAACTAATAGACTCCACACCTGTCTGTATGAAACCATATTCGATTCCGTTTGCTAAGGAGAAAGCTTTGAAGGAAGAGATAGACTATCTGTTGAAGGAAGGAATTGTTTCGCACAGTGAGTCTTCGTATAGTTCCGGTGTTGTACTCTTAAGGAAGCCCTCTGGAGAACATAGACTCTGTATAGATTACAGGAGACTGAATGCTATTACAGAAGGACAGGTGGATCCATTGCCGGATACAAATCAGCTGTTTGCCAGGCTAAATAAAGCTAAATATTTCTCAAAAGTGGATCTGAGTAAAGGATACTATCAGATTCCAGTAAAGCCTGAGGTTAGACCATACCTAGCTTTTAGTACCTCAGAAGGACACTATGAGTTTAATAGATTGCCATTTGGATTGAAGAATGCGCCTAGTGTCTTCTCTAGAATGATGAGAAAATTATTGGATCCTCTGAATAATCCCTGTATAACAAATTTTATGGATGATATCCTTATAGCAACAGAAACATTTGAGGAACACATTGACTCTCTGAACATGCTGTTGCTGTTTGATCGACTTTAGGGAGAGGCAAATTATAAGAACAGCCCCGACCAACCAAATGTTGCGTTGGATGTAAAGAATTGGAATTTTTGGGACACACACAGTTTATCAGGGAAACATGACCCCTGACCCAAAGAATTTAGAGAAAACTACAGAAAGCCCCCCCGAGACCACAAACCAAGAAGGACGTGAGATCCTTTGTCTCATTATGTGGTTTCTACCAGAAGTATATCAAAAACTTTAATTCCATATGTGCACCGTTAACTGAATTGACACGTAAAGGACATCCAGATCGCATTACATGGACACCACAATGTGAAATGACTTACCAAGAATTGAAGGAAAAGCTCACAAGTAAACCCATTTTGATATTACCTGACTTAAGTCAAGAATTCATAGTAAGGACGGATGCAAGTAATATTGGGTTAGGTGCAACTCTACTACAGAAATCAGATGCATTGGATGGGGAATTAAGCCCAGTGGCATATGCTAGCAGAAAGTTGAATAAAGCTGAAATCAACTACTCAACTAGCGAAAAAGAATGTCTTGCAGTAATATGGGCAATAAAGAAATTCAATATTTATCTATATGGGAAGGCATTTAAGTTGCAAACTGACCACAAACCTTTATCGTTTTTAGCACAGGCTAAGCATGAGAACTCTAGGTTACTCCGATGGTCTTTACTTCTGGCTCCATATATTTTAGCATTGAGTATATATCTGGAAAAACCAATTTGGGAGCGGATTTTTTAAGCCGCCATCCGTGTGATGAGAATCACCGTAAACCCCAGAAATAATAATAAATTTCTCTATGTGTATATAGAATAAAGGACTGACATATAATGTCTGTTTTAAGAGGGGAGGTGTCGTGGAATATTCTAATCCACATATATAAATTATTAGGTAAATATGAAGCCTAACAAATAAAATTAATAAAGAAAAGAGCAATGGTAAAATAACAGTGCTGTCACAAATAATGTACTCGAAATCCCCCTTGTTTTCTGCTTCGTCTGCAAATTGTAACGCTTTCACGTTGATAGTAAAAGCTTACTGTATTATTACCCGCCTTCTTCAATGAAACGTGTGCTGCATTTCTTGGAAAAACATTGAGACGTTAGGTATGCGTAATGACCTAAATTAATTAAATAACATTCATTCTTTATTCTACGTTTACCAAAAAACGAAAAAACGAACAGATGGACTCGAAAAAGATATAAAAGAGCGAGAAGGGGAGAGGCTGAAATCCAGAACGCATTAAACACGCGTTCGCGCGATAACACAAATTGCTACATCACGCGTGTGTAAGGTAAGAGTCTACATGCACTAACTTTTTTTTTTCAGACGGGACAGTGATAAAATACACTACCCTTTTCCCCCAGAGTTAGGTTTTAAAATCTCATAAAAAAACTTATTATTAGAAAAAAGATAAAATAATTAGATGGGTTTACGTTTGAAAACATAACAGTACCCAGACAGCACATTGTCGAAACAGGAGGTAAGTAATGGCATATTTTGAACGCAGCCACGTAGCTCTTTTAAATTTGGATATTTGGGTTCCTTAGGGCTTGCTGACAAAGAATATGTAAAACGTTACGCAAATAGTCCAGGAATTAATAAATTATAACCAAAATAAAATAGTGGGGATGCCTGACAACATAAAATCATTTCTGCTCATAAAATTTTTTTATAACGTGTTTGAAAAAAACCTTACGTTACATAAATAGCCTACCATGTAAACTCCAAATTGATTGGAGCGCAACAAATGAAAGCCTAACCACGATTGGTCGAACTGTAAATACTATCTTTCGTTGTTAGGGGAAACGGGGAAAGGTAACATTTTTTCAAACACTTGTCGAAACGGGGCTCATTGGTCAGACTCGCTGATATACACACTTGGGAGCGTTAGTTCGAAACCACTTGTTTAAATAAGCTGGATAAAGCAACAGTGCGTTGAAGCCAGCTCATATTTTTGCTAAATAAAAGCCTGGAACATAAGCAGATGGGAATTTGTGCCAGTAATTGTGCCAGAATTCATTGCTAAGCAACGTATCTGTGTTTATTTCCATGAAATTGTGGTAAGCTTGAACCATTCAGTATCTTTTAATGAAAATTGAATGTAAATTGTTAATTTATGCCTGTATATATATGTGTAGTTCAGTGGCAAACAGGAGATAAAGCCTAAAATGCTCCAGCCTGAACAGAGGGTGTCGGAGGAAAGTAAAACGGCATGGAATGGCCAAACAGTACACTGACACCTAGATGATTGACTAGAAAGAAATAATGCTGGAAGTGCAGAGGCGTAGTAACCATTAAGGAAGTTAATACTGGTATAAAGTATTTCAGATGAAGCTGACAGTTGGCCTAACGCTCTGAACTCAATGTTTGTGATGTATTGTGCTCAGTGTAAAAAGAAGAGATATAAATTAGTTATGATGAAGTAGAAGGTACATCCTTCTTGATTTCAGGGACACAGTGGTCTTGATGGTACTGAGCAGCACCTGGTCAGAGCTTTGCTGAATCCAGAGTCGGACAGCATACTCCTTGGTCCTTTTTAGCTATCAGTGAGGTGTCTCCAGAGCCCAGAGGAGAATTCGAGCAGAGGAGTCCTTTCCTGCCGCCATCACGCCAGATAAGCTGAGTTGGCCAGCTGAGCTCAACATTATGTCCCCTCATCTTGAACTGACTTTTTAAAATTAACATTAAGAGGGGAATTTACTTGTCTTAAAATCAGGAACTGTGAACATCTCCAATACTGGTCCCTAAAGACAAACTATTGAAGTCATGATGACAAATACCAACAGAGCTTGAACAAAACAAAACCAGTATTACCTCATTTTACTACTACACAACTGACACACATAGAACATTTGTAATAATATATGTCACTACAATATTCATATTAAATACATTCTGTACATAACTTGTAATTTAAATTGATTGTGATTCCTGGTTCCCTTGTAGTTGAATCAGGACACATATTCATGCATGCCAGTAATGAATACATATTGTTATTCGAAAGTTTATCAGTGACTCTTTTAAGATATCTTTGTAGAGTGGTATGTGTATGTGAGTGTCACAGTGTTGTCAAGAGTAGTGGATTAAATTAAATTGTTTATCTGTCTGTTGTTGTGACTTACACTTCATCATACACATACCCTAGACACATAACGTAGTCATCACACTATTCCAGAATAATTCTGACTGAGATATATAGATATGTGGTAGCAAGTAAGGTTATCTATAATACACTACTCTTAATAGATATAGATACCTTCACAGCTGATCTCAGTCAGTACACTAAGTTCCCTATAAATATTTATAACATCCCACTTCACCACATATATTGGGGTCTCGCTCTTGGGATTTTGAATCTTTAACTATTAAAAATATTGGGGGTAATTCACTTCAGGGAATATAAGAATTAAAAGGTATCCTTGGGTGGAATTAAATAAGGTTGAGCTCACGGTGCCTGTGTTGTCCATTAGAGATTGAATTGTTGGTTAGACATTGTATAAATTTACCTGATAGACAATGGCGGACCTGGCCAAATTTCGATCTGCTGCGGTTCAGACTGCAAAAGAGTTAGGATTAGATGGGCAAGTTAAGGTTGCCTATGTCACTACGGAATGTGACAAATTTATTGAACGCGAAGAAAGAAGGTTTGAAGCCGAAAGAAAGTTAGAGGCTGAAAGGGAAATTAAGAAGTTACAATTTGAGGCTGAGGCTGAGACTAAGAGGTTGCAGATTGAGGCTGAGGCTGAGACTAAGAGGTTGCAGATTGAGGCTGAGGCTAAGAAATTGGAAGAGAGAAAGAAGAGAGGCTGAAGAAAGAAGATTAGCTGCAGAAAGAGAAGAGAAGAAAGAAATTAGCTGCAGAAAAGAAAGAGAGAAATTAGCTGCAGAAGAGGGGGAGACAAAGAAAGATTGCTGAAAGGGAGCTTAGCTGCAGAAAGGGAAGAGAGAAATTAGCTGCAGAAAAGGGAAGCTGCAGAAAGATAGGAGAAGAGATTACAAAGGGAACATGAGTTACGACTAAGGGAGTTTGAGTTTCAAGGCCATGCTCCTGAAAATGGTGCCAGTCCCTTTGCCTCTGATGCTACGGTTACTCAAGGGAGCCTCAACCTCAGCTATGAATTTTCATTTAGATCATTTTGTTGAGAAAGACGATGATATAGAGAGCTACCTAAATAGGTATGAACTATTAGCTACCACGTATGGGTTAGAGAGAGAGAAAGGTGGAGCTTAAAGTTATCTCAGGGACTTCGTGGGGCAGCTTATGAAGTTTTTGCAAAAATGAGCAGAGGTGATCAGGAAAATTATGACATGCTAAAGCAGGCTCTTTTGTTAAGGTATGAAAAGAATGCAGAATTTTATAGGAAAAAATTTAGGAATGCTAAACTACTGTCAGGTGAAACCTATCACCAGTTCTCTGCACGAATAGAGACATACTTGGAGAAATGGACTTCTCTGGGGAAAACCCAAGATCTTAAGGAAATGGTCCTTATAGAGCAATTAAGAGAGTCCATGGCTCCAGACCTGAGAAAGTTTCTCATGGAACAAGGTGCAGAGAGGCTGGGTGAGTTGCTAAATGTTGCTGAAAGGTATCAAGCAGCTCAAGCAGAGGTAACAGGTAATAAAAAGAAACAGGTGGATAACTTTAGGGGCACCACAGAACTTTAATAAATTTGATCCTAGGGATCAAAATAAAGGTAAGCACCAATTTGATAGGCCACGGTATGAAAATAAAAATAAATTCCCACAATTCGATGAAAGGAAATATGATGAAGCAAAATCTTTCAACCAAGGAAAAAGGTGGTGTAAAAATTGTAAGATGAACAATCATGACACTGACCATTGTAGAAGGAAACCTCCTCATTTTGCTGCTATGACATCGGGGAATATACCCTCTATTTATTGCGGGGTTTGTATTAGATAATGTCATCTTGGCGGAATCCCAAGAGAACCTTCTGTGTAAATTAAATGCTGCAACAGTGCCAACAGACCTGATCACCATGTCCAAAGATTTGCAAGCGAGGGAGGATCAATCCCATACATTATTCAGTCACTCCAGATGGAGTATGAGGATAGGCACACAGGCCTTGCAGGACAAACCACTCAAGGCCAATGTTTCATAGAAGTTGCCCAAATTCATTATCAAACTCCATGGCTCAAATTCAGTAAAATTTATACGTGGAGACGAAGTATTTATATGAAGGAAACAAAATGGTATCTAGGAAGGCTGGATCTGAATCCAATGGTCACGGGGAAACAGCTGGCTCCTTACACACTTCATTTTGGACTAAAGTGTTGGAACCTAGGGCATATGCGATTCTACCTTTCAGCTGCGTCAATATTGGGAAATCAGTTGCAAAAGGACAGCGATGTAGCTTGTCACTATTTTTTGGCTAAGGAATAAATGAAACGATCTATCAAACCGAGTATGTTGTAAATTATAGTCCGCTGCATCGCAGTAGTCGCCAACGAGTTCGCACCTGTAAACATTTGGGACTCCCTTGCAACAGCAACTCTGGTTGAAAAAGCCCCCAACATATCTCTTCAACACGCTCTATGAGAGTGAGTTGCTCGGGGGAGATCATTGTGGGACCTGCTCGCTATGCTTTTCCGCGATCGCTAACGTATTAGAGAGACTTGGTAATGTATGCTTACATTTTCTTGACTCTGCATTATCTGTCATTTGAATGGACACTCTTGAATATGATCTGATGATCGGTTGATTTAGCAGAGTGCTACTCGTTAGCTCTATTTGTCATATGCTAAGCATTGATAGTCTAGACAAAACGAATGAATGGCATCGACGCATTGTTGCTTGTCACAATTCACTTCACTAATACAGAGCTTAGTGCTCTACTGTCCACCAAGTCACATATGTACTCACTAGACTGATAATGTCAGTTTGTATCATAGGATAGAGCAAATACAAAATTGATGAGAGAGATGTATCTCTGTGCAATTCAGTGTCCGCTCTCTCGCTGGTCTGTCTTCTCATGTAGCTCAGACAGTTCTAAAAACAGAAGAATGAACAAAATACAACAGCATGGATTCACGTTACTTGTAGACGTTTGGCATGAAAATGCTTAGAATAGAAGGGTTGAAATAGCTCCATCGTGGAACAGTAACAAAACCAGATAAATGCCAGTGGAACAAGATCCGGCCATGAGAGAGAAGAGCACAATGAGGAGATGAGATTAGGTTACACGGTGTGGTGAATTCTAAATCATGTGCAGATACGTAGTCCTGTAGTGAACAAGTTGGCCTACAGCGCAATAAGATGTGTTTGGCCAAGATCACCAGGGGATCCTAAGTTAGTGACCGTAGCTCACGACGTTCATGTGGCAGATGCTGCTGTTAAGAAGCTTATACGGAGACACCCGTGTTTTGTGGGTACTGCCCTATAGGTTCACACCGGTCTGGGCCGCGAGCCACCGTTAGAGAGTGTGTTGGAGAGAGCACAGCAATAAGAGTACACTACTTGCACACCAGCTTTGTTATATCGAACGCATGGTAGTCGTAAGAATAGAATAGCGACGATGAAGAGAGGTGAATGCAGCATTAGCGAGTACGTGTCGCTAACGCAGTATGTGTAATTATGCTATCCATGCAGTCTTCGTGCCCACTCGTTGTAAAAACCTGGGTGGTCGCAGAGTAGTAGGCTTGCTTGAGACAGACGAAGAACTTGTCGAGACCACATAGCCACTGTAAGTAACAGACATGGCTAGACAATCGATATATGATTAGTTTCATGGTAGGTGCTGTATATCTAGACTATGACAAAGTGTCGCTGGCTAGCTGGGGAGAAGAATCGTACCCCTAGTCCTCCCCCCCCCCCCCCCCCCCCCCCCACCCCCCCCCCCCCCCCCCCCCCACACCCACCTCCTCACCACCCCCCCCCCCTCTCCCCCCCCCCCCCCCCCTCCTTGTATTGGAAGTCAGGACAGCGTAAGATACAGATTGGATAGTCACGAATTGTGGTTTCCATATAACAGTTCTAGAGAAGTTGTCTTAGCACAACAGTAATATGATCAAGCCATATAGATAAGGAGGGTAAAGAGTAACATAAGTCGCTCATCATACGTGAATTTGCTCGCTGTATAGAGATATTTGGAAAAGAGAAGCTCAGGAAGAGGTGATCAGGTACTGGATAGAGTAGGAAGCATCGAGTGTACGTGTCTCGCACGCAGATACATGGAGAATAGAACAGGAGACAATTACACCTATAAATGTGGGATCATATATAGATCATGGTATCCTCCTGAAACCATAGACACCGCCTGTAGATGGTCGGATGCGAGCAGAAGGACAGGTGAATCGTGACCTGCGCTAGTTACAATATAAGCTCTCGTATATTAACTCGAAAGATGAGCAGCATTGCAGTACATGTGTCACGTAGATAAGGTCGAGTTGTAGAGATGTCAGTTGACTGACTCTGACGCTTCAGTGGTGGCATCACAATTATCACTATCTATTGTGAGTCTCTCTGTATAGATGCAGAACTGTGTATATTAGAGACCTCCGAGGCTTGACTTCTGATCTGTACTGTAAATCGCCGCTATTGCTACAGTGGTGAGACAAGATTATAGCGCTGTGAATATGCAGGCCAATAAGCTACTTTGTCCCTGAGACAAGCAGGTGACACTATCGCTGTTACCACTCAATCTAACACAATCAGAAACCAACAACAATGGGCACGTATTAAGCTTCTGATAGAGTAGGGAGCATAGATTATCATACTACGGAACAGTGATAGGAATTATATTCTGCACACGGCAATAGAGTCTAATTCGTTGTATAGATCTACGGAGAGTAATTAGACTGATGTCTATATCTAGCGATCGCTCAATCAAAATAAACTGATACTAGGAGAAACAGTAGATAGCCAGTAGTTATCATGAGTGTGACAGGATACGATATGAATAGCATCTTACAATGTAAACTCAGACACAGCGGATCAAGTGTATCGGAGGAACCTAACCAGTGCATTCGAGCCGGAGATAATACGAGGGGCGATTGCAGAATAGTAGACTGCCCAGACTTGGACATACAGGTGATTTCTATAATCTTAAAAGGCTAAATATTTCGCTCACTAAGTGAGAGTGGAACTAGACATGAAATTTGTAAGCTCGCGGACTCTACTTATCAGATTTTCAAGTAAAGCCTGCGATAACTATGGGCAGTGGTTGAGTACACATACCTAGCTTTTAGTACCTCGGAGTCAATTAAGGACACTATGAGTTTTAAATAGATTGCCATTTGGATTGACGAATGCGTCCTAGCTGTACTATCTGCCTAGAATGATCCAATTGTGGGAAAAAAATTGATCTACGGACATATCTAATAGCTGGAATTATACTGGCTCATTAACAAATTTTACTCGCGCATATGATATCCTTAACCCATATATAGCATACTTAGACAAACATTTTGAGTGGTAAGTACACATCGGACTACTTGAACTTGCTGTATCTATCATCGAGAACTTAGTGGAGGCAAATTTAATTAGGTGTAGATCAGACTCCGTCGGAAGCCAACCAAATGTTGCGTTGGAGCTGTAAGGAGATTGGATATTTTTGGGACACACAGTTTTTTCAGTTGAGGCAAACTGACCCTATGTACCATCAAAGGATATTTAGAGAGCTAGGAAAGTCGCTTGTACAGGGGAGATGGAAGGAGCGCCTGCTACATCTCTCAGAGGACCTCAAAACCATGATGGACGTGAGATCCTTTGTTCTTCTCCATTATGTGGTGTTTGTTGTCGTGCACCAGAGATGCGTAGTGTATAATCATAGTATAGCGTTGTAGCGAATGCTGTGGTAGTGTGTAGAATGTGTGTTTAGCTGTGTTGCCCTTATGGATGTGATTGCATTGGTTTGCAGGATCGGTACTCTCTGTCTTTTTTTGAAAAGGATTGACACGTAACCGTTGCCAAAGGACCATCCAGAGCGAGTTTACATGGACACCACAATGATGAAGTAATGACTTTACCAAGAATTGAGGAAAGTAACAAGGTAAACCCAGTTTGTGTTTGGTAGAAAGAAGAGGGTTTACATGAGCTTTCTAAGTCTAGAAGTGAATTTCCATAGTCATTGAGAGGATCAGCGATTGGACAGATGACGCGTTAAAATTCTGGGTGAGTAATGGGATGACTGGCGTGAAACTAGGCGTCATCTGACAGAAATATAGATAGATTCTTGCATTGTGCTAGTTTGAATGGGAGGGACATCTTCTTTTAATAGTCTCCCTGAACCAGAGTGCGCATTATGCTTAGCAGTGAATCGTTTAGTTTCACAATAAAGTGAAATCGAATCCTAGACTCACACTAGCGGTAAATGGAATGTTTCTTCTGAGAATCGCAAAGAACATTTCAACAATGAAGTTCTAATAAATTTGGGCAATAAAAGAAATGTTCGAAGCCTAGATTGTACTCTATATGGGGAAGGGACCATTGTTAAGTGTTGATTCGGAAACAGATCCACAAAAACCTTTGATCGATTGTTTTATCGTCACAGGATTAGAAGGGTAGTATTTTGTGGGGAGAATCTAGGTTACTTGTACCGTGATGGTTTTTATCTATTGTGTGCTTCGCTGGTGCTCAAGTATAATAGAATTTTGCATTGAGTGAGATATATCTAGCAGAAAAAAAACCAATGTTTGGGGAAGCGGATTTGTGTGTTTTGTAATGCCGCGCGTGCGTATGGGGAGAGGTAGCCCAGTTTCTGTTTGGAATGAGAATCACCGGTGTTAAGTTGTCCCGAGACTAGAGGATATTTAGAACTGACATAAATATCTTCTGTATGGTGTTATGAGTTGTTGTATAAGTGACAGACGAACTGAGACCCTATTATGAATGTACTGTTATTGTAATACGTCTTGTGGAAGTCGGTAGACGCGAGGAGGTGTAGACATGGAATATTGCTAATCCACATATATTGTAAGAAATTTGATTAGGTAAATAATGTAGTAGCCGTAACAAGCTATGAAAAAATTAATTACTCAGAGAAATAGATGCAATGGAAGTAGTAAATTAAACAGTGCGGTGTCATTCATACGATAGTGTATCTGAGCTAGATATGACCTCACTCTTGTTTTTCTGGCTACCCGTCACTGCCAAATGTTGTAAATGCTTTAGTGGCGTTGAGAATATTAAAAGCTTAATGTAGATGTATTCACCCTCGGGTCTTTGTGCTGTAGATTGTCTGGATGGGAACTCTTGAAGCATTGTAGAGGTCGTCACGGGTGGACGTTATAATGATCGCAGTCGCTCATGATTTGTTAATCTATTTGAATCTAGAGTTACCAAAACGATTTACGGTGTAACAGACTGGAGAAGAATGCATGAAGTTATGGATAAAGAGAGAGGGAAAGACGGGAGGGCTCGTGAGATGACTAAGAATTCTGTGCGAAAACGCATGCGCAAGAAGTCAAGAACCGGTATCGCATGCGCATAGCAACATATATGCTGCGCCTTTCTATCCTACTCGGGCATAAGGATCGCTGTACAGTTTTGTTTTTCAGACGGACGCTCTCTCTGAGATGACTAAAATCACAGCTAACCTTTCCAGGGAAGGGTTGAGGTTCTTGGGCTATGTAAAATAGATAAAAAAAATAACGACTTATTAGGAAATAGTGAGACATTTTAGACGTTCATTAGAATGGGTTCTACGGTTGAAAATCCTAACAGTACCCAGACTCTAAACGCACATCTCGAAACATGACTCAGGATGTCAAAGATCGGTAGCGCTCAAATTGGGTTTGGTGGTACGTGAAGAACGAATTTGCATATTTTGAAGTGCAGGCCGAGCGGTATGCTCCTTTGTATAAAATTAGGATTTTTGGGGGTTTCGCTGTGCTTAGGGGGGGGGGCTGTGTCTTGGTTAACAAATTAATATGTAAAACTGTTACGCCAAAATTTTAGTCCATGGAGCAATTAATGAAAATTGATACCACCCAGAAATTAAAATATGTGGGAGGATGAGCTTGAAGGCAGGTCATGGAACTCTATATTATGCGACTCATTAAGATTACTTATGTGTAATTTACTGCTGTGTTGATGAAAAAAACTTTCAAGTTTGTGCAGGAAATAGCCTACCATTGTTAAGGCTGTTCAGCCTGACGAATTGATTAAGATGGAGGGTTCGGTTCATTTACAATCATGTGTAAAAGAGTCTGTCATCTAAACCTCAAACGTATTGGTCGAGGCTACTAAATCACTATCTAGGTTTTGAAGTGTATGATGAGAATAGGGGAGACGGAGTGATAGCAGGTAATCATTATTTTCAAACACTCTGTTCGTAGTCTACGCGGGGGGTTTGATATATGAGGAAACTAACTCATTGCGTGTTCAGGAGACTCCGTTTCTAATGCTCGAATGTTTATACCTGACACTTGAGAGTGTGAGCTGTCTGTAACGTTCGAGATATACCGCACTATGGTTTAAATAGCTTGATAAAGCAGCATTGCGTTGAAGCCAGCTTATTTATTTTTGCATAAATAGCACAAAGCCTGGAAGATAAGAAGATGGAGAATTTGTGCCAGATTTTCGTGCAGGAATTTCAATGCTAATCGAAACCGGTATACTGTGTATTTATTGTCGTGTTATGACTTGCTAGTTGTTTGTTTGGTTAAGCTTGAACCATTTGGTAACTACCTTCTGTTTAATGGAAAAAGTTTGATCTTGTGATTTAGATCACTATGATTGATTCTATGGTCCTGGTAGATATATCATGTGATTAGTTCACCGTGGCCTAAAAAGTGGTCTAGTGGTGGGAGGCTGATGAGGGACGATGTGTAACATGCCTTGTTAAGATGCTTATCCAAGCCTCTTGGAACAGAGGGTGTCGGGAGGAAGGAGTCGCTGGAGTATATGAAATGATAAAGGTAGAGAAGGTCTCTAGAATAACGCTGGGCATGGAATGGCCCAAACCAGGTAGTCACTGAGACACGCGTCTTCTCTGGTTATGAAGTGGTGTCGAATAGAAAGAAATTACAGTAGCTGGATAACGTGCAGCAGGACTATAGTACCGACGTGGGTTAAGTGTATAAATCCATTAAGAAGAGGGTATAGACGGGAATAAAGTCATTTTCCAATGATGAGAAGACAGTGACCAGTTGCGAAGAGACAGACCTTCTCTACTATGGCTTTCATGCTCTGGAAGCTTCATTGTTTGTGCTTGTTGTGGGCATAGTGTAAACAAGAGAGTGTTAAGGTTAGTTATGAAGTAGAAGGTACATCCTTTCATGTGATTTCAGGGACCGTCTGGGGTCTTGATGGTAGTGCGAGCATAGCACGCAGGTCCAGAGGCTCTAATGCTTCGATATCCAGAGTTCGGACAGTCGACGACTCCGTTATGGGGTGCGACTTGTTAAGCTAGATTTCTCGTCGGGATGTGAGGTGAAGGGTCGCGCTACTGTCGAGCCCAGAGTTGAGTTTCTGTTGAGGTAATGCGGTTAGCAGGAGGGAGGTGTACCTAATTGCTGCTGGGACGCGTTGTGAACCTGCTCTCGGGTTTCACGTCGACAGGACTAAACAGCGTAGAGTTGGCCAGCCTAGAGAGCTCGTACGCATACAGTTATCTGTCCCCTCATCTTGGTGAAATGAGCTTTTGTAAAGAGTACATGTATATTAAGGAGCAGGTTGGAAATTAAATAAATCATGCTACTTAATTATCCTACAGGCAGATCTGGAACATCTCCAATACTAATTTCCTTCGTTAAGATAAAACATATTGAGAGTCGTTATGAAGCAAATAACAACAAAAGGGCTCGTTGCAACAAACAAGAGAAAGACCAGAGTAATACCTCGATCTCTACTTACTATTACACTCAAACTGACACACAATAGGGATATTTTTATAATTATATGTCACTACCAGATTCATTGGGGATACTTAGATGACAGTGTGTGGTATGTTAATACACTTGGTTATAATCTAACATTGAAAGATGGTAGAAGTAGTACCATGGTTCCTTTAGTCTGCAGACCTTGAGATTCAGTGAACACTACTTATGCTCCTAGCATTTCTTTGATAGTTAAGGTGAGAAATCGAAGATTAACTCGATCATTGTTAGCTACCTTGTGGAAAACGTTTTCGAGTGTCTTCCTGTAAAAGTATATTTCATAGGAGTGTTATTGTAAGGGTGATGTTGTCACAGTGTTTGTCCATGTCAGTAGTTGGAATTTTAAATTATAGAGATTGGTTTATCTGTCTCGTTTTCGTGATCTTTACACTCATCATCAATACTCATAACCTAGACTATGACATCATTAAGGACGAATCACGGTGGGGGCATCACACTATTCCAGAAGTAATTGTCATGACTGAGATTATAGCGATATACGTCACACAAATTGGGTTGGTGAAGCACATGTAGAGGTCTATCTTACCCATCGCATAACTTCCAACCTCTTCTCATTAGAATATAACCGATATCCCTTCACAGAATCTCTGGGATCTCAGTCTGATCACCTACGGAAGTTCCCTAATAACTAGTATTCTGTCATACATAACTGTGATACCATCTCGTGTCGCAACGCTGCGTAGTCATCTATAGCAAAATCTATCTTTAAACGATCAGGTCTTGTCACTAGTTGGATGGCCTGAACTTATACGCGACTCCGGAGTATCACAGACTAGAGTCGGCCGGTATGTTTTTAACTTCCATAGAAAATCAGTGATTGATCTTGACCGCGTCATGTGTCGGTCATTTTATTTCAGTTTTTAGGGGGCCCGACTGAACTTGAGCTGACAATTGCTTGTTTCTGATGTGCAAATCTTCAGAATAACTCTCCGCTTGCTTCTCTGGTCCGAATTCTTGTCGCAGAAGTTTCGCTCTTCGCGCTCAGCAAAACGAATGTATATGACCTATGCCCCACTTGTTCGGCGGAAGGTTGTTTGTGCGGCCTCGGCGCTTGGGTAATGGTCGCTTTAGTGAAGTTTTATCAGACACTTCATCAGTTTATGCTGCCTAATGTCCAATTGTTTTTTATGTTACCTGGCCCCCCAGTTCTCTCTCCAAATCAAGGGGCAGTTCGTCTCTCAGGTGAGGAAACGATTGTTTGCATAATTAAAGGTCTTTGTCAAAGGCTAAAAATTTGAGTCAAGAACTAATATCTGCGCATCATTCCAATGCGCATAGTTACATGAGGGGGGGGCTGGGAGAAAGAAATACTTGTTCTGCTCATCTCTTGTTTTTCTGCTACTGATGTCCTGAGGGCATCCGTAACAGCCGCCGCTGAACAAAGGGTAGTGGTTCCCACCACGGCAGATGGGAATTTAGTTGAAGCTCTTTGGGATCTAGATGTATCCAATGTGTGATGCAGGGCAATGTTTTAGGGGCACTTTTCTAGCCCCCTTCCGTCATGCCTTACATAGTGAGAGTGGAGCTGTGCATTTCTAAAGATGGGCATTGTTATATCTGCTCAGACACTAAGGGGGCTGACGAATCCCTGCTGACTACGATCAGTGGAAGGACTGACTGATGGCCTAATTGAAGCCGCACTTGTCTGTTGGAGTGTCGCGACATTGTACGACTGCCTGAGCGTACCTCAACGTACCTCTAGCCGCTTCTCCTCGCATAGCGATTCGCCCATGCCACAGTAGACTATATGGTTAGCTGAGAGTGGATGGAATTGTGGTGACTTTCTTTGTCTATGAATGCGATGAAAGAAGTGACGTGGCGAATCAGTTGTTGGGTGTAGAGCTCGGATTTATACTGTGTGGAAGAGTTGCGCAAGTTCGGTTCGACCTCACTGCCTCTACAGCGCATCTGTGGTCCCATCTCATTCCGCTGGTATAGTGCTGCAAGTACATCGTAGCTCGGCATGACGACTGGAGGATGACAGTCAGTTGTGCCAGTGGGACATGATCCATAGGCCCGTTCACACGACTTTATCTACGTTGCCTCGGCTCTGAGATTGTCGTATTACGCTCCACATAGGGGCGCACGTGTTGGCTGTTTCATCGATTAGATGTTGCTTGCCACTCAAGTGCAAGATTAGCTTCGCGGTTGTAAGATCCGAGATGAAAACAAGAGTAGGTGTTGTAAATTTGAGAACTTCCGCGTTCAGATGTAGTGTGTTATGGGTGTATCTTTGTTGGGAATCCGAGTTTCGCTCATGCAATACAAAACATGCAGTTTAGGAGATAGAGTCAGAGACAGCGCGCTACTCAGTAGTCTAGACAACTAACTACCGAATAGCGTTTCTAAACGCTATTGAGCTGTGGCTAAACCTCATACTCTCTCTAGTCTTAGACCCGCTTAACTCCCTGGTCGCTCAACTATAAGTCCAGTGTGGCAGCAGCGCGCTCTACTCTTTGATGCATGAAAATTGAGAGGCTTGACAGCACAATTTAATGATGCGAGGGTGAGAGCTTCATGAGTTCGTCCGATTAAGAAGAATTATTGTCTGGATGCCACCGATGTAGAGAGGGTTAGTTGTCTTGGACCATCTGAAGAACAGGTGGGCTTCCCTGAGTCTGCCCCTAAAATAAACAGTAAAGTTTAGAATTAGAACTGGCATAAATGACGTTCCGTCGTCGCATTGTAGAAGACCTAATTTCGGTGATGCTGTGTTGAACGTTGCTTTAGGAAATGGACCACTGTTAACGCTTGTTTTGGTTCATTACATACTGGCCATGGTGTGCATGCGCATCAGTGATACCTCAGGGTTAACATGGATGATGTTATCTGGTACCCAACAAATGGTACACTAGTGTGGACCAAGAATTTTATTCATTAGTACTGATATGGACTCTATATAGAGACACTCCCTCTCAAGATTATTAGTAGTTTCGATATATTATGCCACCAAGCGAGTGGCTCAGTCTGAACCCACTTCCCGCTTCACCTGAGGTCTAACTGATTGGATCAGATGAGGGTAGTTTGGTGGCGATAAAGGGACTCGGTACTGCTTAGTGTCATCATTGTACTCTAGATCACTGTACATTATGTAATAACCACGCACCCTAAGTACTCAGAGATCGTCAAATCTAACTTTATTCACTATTCACAAACAATAGGCGAATGATCAAGTTTGTACACGGAACATCTCCCACACCAGACTCTGTTTGTGATAGTTACTTTTACGAAAACAAAGAATGAATAAAGCCAGAAGTAAATAGCCAACCTGAAAATGTCAACAAAGTGGAATGTGTTCTTCTTTTTTCTTCCTTCGTTCGTCATTGGCTAACTAAGTAGTTCATGGCTACCCAGTCAGTGGATCGAATGAAACAAACTGAAGGACTTGCCAACATCTTCGGAATTCATAACCATGTGTTGGTAGCCCGCACTCCAACCCCAGAGGAGTAGAATAATGGATCCATATCTATAATCTGTTTAACGAGCCTATTCTAATGATCAGATTACCTCCTGTTGTTATACTGTCTAAAGTTTCTTATCACTAATCAATCTCTCCCACAGCTGGTCTGTTATATTGGTCACACTAGACTTCATCTTCTGGCCTGATTGTTAAACAAAATGTCCTTGTCTATAGTTTGTATGTTTGTGTTTATTTTACAGCGTCCGTCATGTAGAATGTGCCCAGCGTGTGACCATAAACCTTTGTGTCTGAAGTGTGAGATATACAAGTATTTACACACCCGGCCCCTACATGAGAAAAGTCGTAATATAAGAAAGAATTTTAGTGCTGCTTTTTTTTTAAGACATTCTTATATATCATTGCATCCTTTCATAAAATAATGTATGGCAATACTAATTTCTTGCCGAAAAAACAATCAACAAGCATATCAAAGCAGCTACTCGTGGTTGTAGATCACTGTGGCTATAGGATTGTTTTAACAAACGTGGTGCATTGTCATGTGATGGCTTTCCCTGCTTCAGCCATTCATCTGACTATTTACTGTTCATGAGGGGGTAACTCTTAGAAGACATCACAATTTCGCTGAAATTCCAGTTTGATCACACAGTAGTCCACTGACTTTTAAATGACTTCAATGAGCAGTAATTCTGATATCTCGATAAATCCATGTTGTCCCTGGTGCGATAAATCCGGCTGTTCGGTCCCTCGTCTGAGAGAAAGTTCAGATGTTATTAAATGAAAGATTTACCTTAACACCCAGACATGACCATGGCAAATGATCCGTATCAGAAGATGACCTAGGATAGTGCCAGAGATGCATGTAGGTGACAACCTTGGTGTTCTTATGTAAGAACTACCCCCTGGCTCATGAAAAATCGGTCAACCGGCGTGTATGACAATCAAAGGTAGGTCAAGCTGTATAACCTTCTAAGTAGGTAGAGGCTAAGATGATAGTGTTGTGTTCACTGATATCTGTCATAAGTGGGTTAGGACTCTACAAGATCTACGGTCCCTTGATATAATGTGTTATTTTTTTTTTTTTTTTTTTTCGTACTATCTGTTGAATTGACTCTGCTAGGGGTTTACAACTTAGTTAATTAAATATGTAATAGATATATTTACGCTACTGGAGCTGGAATTTACCGCGGCTGTTGGCACCAGGACTTGCCTCCAATAGATCCTCTGTTATGTTAGGGTTTTTGCGGTGTACTCATTCAATTACGGGGCTCGAATACGAGATACCGTATTGTTATTTTGAGTTCACTTACCTCCCGTTTTCTATTGAAGTGGGTAGTTGCGTCGATGCTGCAACCGTCCTTATTGAGGTGTGGTAGCCGTCTCTCATGCTCCCTCTCCGGTAGACGTTGAACCCTGATTATCCCCGTTACCGTTACAATCATGGTATGAGCATGATAACCATACCCATTCGGTCATTTGATTAGGGCAGACATTTGATTTACATGTGATGCGTAGCTCAGGTCACGTTTTTGTAAATGCGCCATTGCGTATGTAGTGGCAAAGTTTATCCCAGGACTAACCATGTTTTTCACGTCTCTGCGCCCCGCGAGAGGGCCAATAACGACGATTGCTTTATGGAACTAATAAAAGCGCTCTTTCGCGAGGGTCGGAGCTTGGTATATTTAAAGTTGTTGCATGTTAAAAAGGCTCGTAGTTTGAATAAGCAGGCGTCGCGGGCGGTCGGCTATTGCGCTACGGTTCACTGCGTTGTCCTCCTGCCTTACCGTTCTGCCGGCTCTCTCCCGGGGGTGCTCTTCCGCTGATGCGTCTCTTTAGGTGGCCGGCGCGTAAGATCTTTCCGAAAAAATTAGAGTTTGTTCAAAGCATGCCTCGTATGCATGCAAGTCCTGGGGCCACAATGGGCTAATCAACCTGTTTAACACGAGTCACTTTCGATGTGTTACATCGATCCCGCCCTATGTGAGCCTTGTGCACTAGGGTACCCCTCTACACTCGTTTCACGGTAGAAGAGGTTCCGACTATGAGATATTTGAGATAGATTTACCATACTGGACACATTGAACCATTACACTCAGATTAAATATGGTGTAGCCACGGGTGATTTATAATATGGTTATCTGAAGTTTACATTAAGAACGCACCATGATTGTATAATCCAGGACAAAGAGTGGTGAAAATGTAAATGATAAAGTTGTATAGTTTCTGGCATAGTGACCCAAAAGAGAATCTTACGTATTGTGTTTTCCTATGAATCCATGCTGGTCATTAAATTTGTAATTGGTCGTGGATTGTATATGGTGAATATTCATTGCGCATTACTGTGAAGGAAGGGAGGAAGAGATCTGTTCAAAACTATCACAATTCCACCCGACATCCCTTTTATAACAGTTAACGAAGTTTACAACTATATTACTGGCCTTAAAGATAATAACTCATCGGGACTTGATGGAATCAGTAATCGAATACTGCGTTTTGCCGCACCTGCTATTAGCGATTCACTGACATACATATATAATCAATGTATCGCAAGGAGTTACTTTCCATCCGCTTTTAAAAGCGCTAAAGTATACCCACTTCTCAAACCAGGTTCATCTGATAGTAGTAATCTTAGTAACTATAGGCCCATTTCTCTTATATCGTCGCTGTCCAAACCACTGGAAAAACACATCCACAAAACAACACTACAACACCTAGTAGATAACGACCTGCTAATCGACAGTCAGTCGGGGTTTAGACCAAAGCATTCATGCCACACAGCCTTAACAAAGATGATAGACAATTGGCACCTAAACACCACTAACGATAATATATGTGGAGCAATATTTGTAGACTTCAAAAAAGCATTTGATATGATAGATCACTTTATTTTAATCAGAAAATTAGAAACAATGAAAGTAAATATTAAGCTGGTAAAGTTAATTAAATCGTTCCTGTCAGACAGACAACAAATAGTCTCTTACAATAATTCCTTGTCGAACCCAACCGTTGTCCATACAGGTGTTCCTCAGGGCTCTATTCTCGGCCCTCTTCTATTTACCGTATACATTAATGATCTTCCTCTATATTTCAAACACTCATCATGTGACCTTTTTGCCGATGACTGTACTGTCTATACTAGTGACAAATGTTGCACCACACTAGAACAATCTTTACAAAACGATACACATAATCTTATTACGTGGAGCAACGAGAATCGCATGCAAATAAATATTAGTAAAACAAAATGTATGTTAATATCAACTAGACAAAAACTACAAAACTTGCAGAAAACAACACTTCAGCTCTTCATTGGAACATCACTAATTGAAAACGTAAATGAACACAGAACTCTAGGTATCACTGTTGACCAACACCTAAGTTGGAACTCACATGTACATGCACTCACAAAACAAATAGCACAAAAAGTTTACCAATTAGCCAAAATTAAACATTTCCTGGATGAAGAGGCAAGGAAAATGTTCTACATATCTCATATACAAACGCATCTAGACTATTGTTCCACAATCTGGGATGGTTGTTCTGTCTCCAACACAAGAAGGCTCCACTCGCTTCAAAAACGCGCAATGCGCCTTGTTGCTGATAAACACCAATCACATTGTATAGATTTATATAATTATCTTCAAATATTACCCCTCAGGAAGCGCTTCCTCTTTAACAAAGGGAAATTTATTCACAAAATCCTGTCACAGAATGCTCCAAAGTATCTTTGGCCGCTTTTAAAATACAATGACAGACGTAGTCAGCGCTTAAATAAATTACAGGTACCCAAGCCCAGGCTTGACCTATTTAAAACTAGTTTGGCTTACTCAGCTGCTCATCTTTGGAACAATCTTCCCAATGACCTGAAAAACACGCACAGTCCTTACTCATACAATCGTATACTATTCAAATACTTTATGAGTGCTGATTATATGCCACCCTAACTGATTGTGTTGTACTTTTATCTAATATACTGTATGGAGGCTCTGATGATCTAGTTTTCATTACAATATACTTATTCTTAATATTATATTCTTAATAACTTATATTCTTAATTTTATGATCAGGTACTGTTAATGTATGCTGTTATACTTCCTTGTAATGTTGCACTGTCCTTAAATAAATACTTTCAGTACGCTGGAGAATGTTTGAGTAACAGTAATAAAAGATGAGCAAGAGGATGGAAGAATGCAAGAGGGGACTGTGTCCGATTTTCAACCCTTGGCAAATTAATTGCTTTCGTATATGTCTATCTAACTATCTACCTAGTCTGATTCTGGTCTTGAGTTTGGGACGCAAAGGAAATGGAAAGGAACATGGAAAGTAACTGTCTACCCACCTCATCTTGATGAACCTAAAAAAAAAAAAAAAAAAAAAAAAAAGTCCCTGAGTCATTCAGTTGAACACCGTATGAACATTTTACAAGTTCTCATAACATACCTCTAAATATGTCTCAAATCACTAATTTACAGTACGAAGAATTCGATTTTTTTTTAATTTTTTTTTTTTTATTATTTATTTATTTTTTTAAATTTATTTATTTTTTATTTATTTATTTATTTATTTATTTTTCAAATTCATTATTACTATTATTTTTTTTTTATTATTATTTTATTTTATTTTAAAAAACACTTTAATTATGATGATTATTGCAAATGTAATATTACTTTTATAATGATAAATGCCTTAATAATGCTTAAAGTAAATGTGAGGATGAAAGGATATTAGTATACATGATGAGAGAGAGAGGAAGGGCAGAATGTCAGACGGGCCTGCGTGCCCAATTCTTAACCCTTTGAAAATAAAGTTCGTTCGTTCGTTCGTTCGTTCGTTCGTTAACCTAATCGGTGATTAGCTTTAAATTTAAAAAGAAACTAGCCTAACACTGTGATTGGTTTTAACGAAAATAAACTCTCACGATTGAATTTCGTTTGGGCGAAACTTTAACTTTAAGACCTGCGTATCTTATGACTAGGACAGTTTCCAATTATCATCAGACGTCAGGATAGGAGTTAGTAAAAAAAGATTACATTATAGGACATGCTATATAAAAAAGTAACTTGTGAACCTAACAGTATAAAATTACTATCAAAATCATTAGAACCACAGTCTGAGGAAATCTTCCTCATATGTTAAAGTTAGGAGTATATATCAGCAATTACCCTTAGCTCACTTGGGGAAGACTGCACCTTAACAGTTGCAGTAACTGCTATCGGCCATCCTGTGCAAACTTCTGGATAATTACCTTTATAGTTTTAACATGTATATTGTCTTACTTTATATGTGCCTTTTTACAGGCTTTTCTTTAACTTGCAACGTATGTCACCTTCAAATCTTGCAATCGATTTTTCGATCACTTTCAGATGAGCAATTGCTCTGAAACTTTGCATAGTTGTGTATTCCCGATGACAATACAATAATCAGTCGTAAAAATAATAAAATTAATAACATTAAAATTAATATTAATTTTGTTTGTTTGTATTGTTTCATCAGTGAAATGGGCGATAACTGCAAATAATCGAGGTGTATTTTTTCCAACAAGATTGTCTTTCTTGAGAGAAATATTGAAACTTCTCCTTCCTCCCCCCTCCACATACACACTATCGCACGCGCGTGCACAGACATACACGCATCTGACAAATACTTTTAAAAAAAATGTAATTTACAACTCTTATCAAAATTTAAAAACAAATAAAACAAAAAATAATAACTTTCCGTGCAATATACTGAATAATAAAATCCGCCTCCTGTGCTCTGGACTCGTTTATCGCAAACTGATAATGTCATTAGCGGATCGATTTCATTTGACTTAAATGTTAAAAAAAAAAAAATTAAAAAAAAAACACTTTAAAAGAAGAAAATTAAAATAAATAAAAAATTTTAACACAGGCTTTTAATGCACTAAAAAGCCACAAATAATTTTTTGAGGGAGTTTATAGCTTGCAGTCAAAAAATGTAACATCAAATTGGCAAAAAGCCTGGGGCGCTGATTCTACATGAAATTAACTTCTGCTTTATACTTCATTAGACACTTATGGATAACATATATGATAAGTGCTGAAGCGCCCCACGCTTTTTGTCAATTTGATGTTACATTTTTTGACTGCAAGCTATAAACTCCGTGAAAAATTATTTGTGGCTTTTTAGTGTATTAAAAGCCTGTGTTTAAAATATTTTTTTAAATATTTTTTTATTCATGTAGGAAATGTTTATTTCTGTAAAGTTGTGTATGGGTTGGCTGCCTCATTATGTAACATAAATTGTCACATAAAGCGCCACTGCTAGAGCTGTTGACTGCTTCGTGCGGTTTCTGCGCAAGGAACCAATAGCAGAGGTAGCCCCGTGCTCTATAGGGAGTGGAAAGAGGATGATGATGACGTCAGGGTGTATACTTTGATGTCAACACTTCTATTGCAGATTATTGTAAATATAATTATGATTTATTTGCTCTCTTTCGCTCTCCGAACACACTTTCATATGTCTCGAGAGTATGAGACTTCATGCTCATGAGCATTAGAAAAATTTAGATGAAAAATGGGATGGTGAAGGAAGGCGCAGGTCACCTGATGCTTATATGAGGACACAGAAGATTTACCGGAGATTCGATTTTATATTTCTCTCACTTCTTGGTACTAGTTACTAGTACACAGCTCTGGACACCACCTATAAGAGACGGGTCTAGAGGACCCTCGAAGCGGCGTCATTTGTGAGATTTACTCTAGCAACGCAACAAACGTGACCCCAAAAGCCATTCGACTCCGAACTTGAGAAGGAACAGTCAAAGCTTCACTGGGAACCTGCAACCCAGAGACTACTAACTGCGGCCACTGGTAAAGCTAAGTCAAATCAACAGCATCAGTGAATGAACTTTTAAAAAGTTCATAGCATCTGATGACAAGTAAACTTCTCTAAATGGATATATACAACTCTAGACTGTATTTTTATTGGTAAAGCATCGATTTTTATTTTAACTTTATTGATAAAATATTTCATAATAAATATTCTTATTATATATATATATATATATGAATCCTTCGTTGGAGTTGATAACTTGGTTGAGGAAATTTGATGTATGCACCCGTATGAGATTTTTTTTAAAATACTGATATACAGAGCTTATCATACAACTAATACTTTGTTGAATTACATTGGGCTAGTTGTTCATCAAATACAAGTCAATTGTGACTTACCCTGGTGGTTCCAGTCAATGGACTGTCTTGCAATACTATTATCATGTTTCATCAGTGTACGTTCTATCAAGCTCCAAATCTGTCTGTCTGTTTCATCCCGTCAGTTCCGCATTAATGATCTTGACCTAACTTTGTAAACATTTCTACTCTATGCAAGCTCTAATTTATGAAGGTCTATAATATTTTTTTTCTGTTCTCCATGTTTGACAGCCACACAATCGCACTAGCTTTGACGGTGAGTTTAGGATTCCTATTGTTAAGTATGACGTAATTTATTTCCATTATTTCCTAATGCGATGAAAGCCCCTCTCGTTTATGGTATTCATATTTTGATATCACTATCCGTTTCTACATTTGTATCTAAGTTTCTGGCAAGTGCTTTACATGCATGAGTGGATATCTTGTGTGAGTGCTTCTCCAACTACAATCTTGCTATCACAGAACCAGTCATCATTCATGGCCACGCCGCAAGTAGGAGTATTATTGTTGTACCTGCATTCGTTTCTACCTGGACGCGTTGAGACTAGATAAAAACACATCTCTAATATATAGGTCAAGGTAGTTCCATAGCAGATACTGCCGTAGGGAAGTGATTTGTTACAGACGTCACTACATTAGGTCCAGTGTGGTGACCAGTTCCCATCTTTGATGCCTTGGCCTTCTGTAACTCACGAACAGATTCAGATATCCATTTACATCTGGATAAACTGGAACCTGACACCACCAGGCTTCGAACCCGGACCGCGGTTCATTCGCCACGAAAGGGAAGAGCTCTAACCACTCAGCCAGTCTGTCACATAATTTTTGGGTCGCTCTTTTGTCTACTACGGCCGTATCCTGTGACATTTGTTGTACTGACTAATTACGTGTTTTTCAGTGGTCGCCACCTCTTTCTTTCTTTCTATGTAGCAGATATTTTGTATTTTCAAACATTCTTACGCTCCTCTCAGTGATAGTCGTCATGTCTGTTTGGTTACCCGTTCCTCCCTGCTTTGCAAGGAACTGAGATAATATTAACCGACAATCATGTTGGCTAATCTCGGGTGTGACCGACATCAGACTACAGATTAATACTAAAATCACCCCAGCGACTTTGGTTAAGCATTGATAAGGCGAACGTGTCGCACTTGCCAAGATGGTAAAAACACGGATTTTGTGTGCACAAGCGACGGATAAAGAGATTACTTGTCTGGGCGACACATTTTGGATACACAAGAATGATATCATCATTTCCAATCCACCTTTTTCAGAGACATTAATAATAAATAATAAATTCTTTAAGCACCAAACACGGCGCATAAGGCAGAGACATTGCTTTATAGGAAAGTAAGATGTTACAACTGGAACACATTGCTGAGAGAGTGTACGGACGTGTCACTTCCATATATGGGAGACAAGACCTCTGCAGTAACGCGCAGACATTTCCGTGAGGAAATAATATTGAATTACCCCACAAAACACGCATGTTTGAAACGATTGGAGCTCTGCTTAGCATTGAAAAAAACAAATGCGGGGGAAGACAGGCAACGTGACCTGGCCTTTTTGCAGTTTTAAGACACTGTGAGAGTCGCTTGCCAAGACGACCAACATGCTGCCAGAGTTAGAATCAGAATTCCATTTATCAGAGCGGACATTGTTGAAGCATTTTGAAGGACTTAAACAGCCCAGGAAAACTCTATCATTTTAATAAGGAAACCCGGGGTATGAGGAAACTGAAAACACGGAGTCATAGTGGGAATTCATTGTTAACACAACAACCCCCCTTCCAGGAATGTGTAAGAGGCATCTACAAGTTCCTTTATTTCTCTGAGCAACCAGTCTGTGAGCCAAGATTGGCGTAAGTTGTACATTTTACATTCTATATTTTTCATTACTACCAAGTGAACTAATATGTATATATTGCATTGTGAATATTAATATGTGAAAATTGCTAGGGGATGTCCAAGTCATTTGAGGCTGGCAACCTCAGCATACAGAATGATGATTTCATGAGCCATCACTGCAAGGGCTGGTGACTGATTTGTTGCTAGTTTCTTAAAGAGAACTAAAAAGCATAGGTAGTCCCAAGTTCCATATGGAGCAGGGAGGGAAAGATGAAAGAAATGATGTACATTCTAATTATAATATCTACATTTACAAACCAGTGTAAATGTCTATGTAAACATATTCACTTTAAAAATAATGAAAGTTTTCAAGCTTTTCAACCAGTGTAGATGTAAATGAAAACATATTCTATCTATATTGTGAACATTTTTCAACCAGTGTAGATGTAACTGAAAACATATTCAATCTATATTGTGAACATTTTTCAACCAGTGTAGATGTAAATGTAAACATATTCTATCTATACTATTAACCTTTTCATTTGAATGTAAAGTAAATATAAAGCTATTCAATTTAAATGTAAAGAAAGTTTTCTCTCGAGGGATTAAGCTTAATTCTCATCGAGGGTAAAGTCTGAGGTAGATGGGATGGTGGAATAGGAAGAAGGGGACACATAAATATGTGTCGGGAAACTCAATATTCAGAGGGTATTTGTTTCTATTCTTTTACCATACTAGTTGGTGGTACCAGTTCTTCTTCTTCTTCCTCGTTCGCCCTGAAAAGGACGGTGGTTGCGTTGTGTCTGTTTACGCCGTAGCTGTGATATCTGCACATTTCGGTCGACACATCCGACTTCAGCACGGCATTTTTTGGGACCGGGTTTGCCTTCCCTCTTTGATCCGTACTCGCTCAGCCAGACTGCACTGCTGCAGACTGTTTCCAGGACCACCACGTGGAGGTGGAGTACGGTCTTGATCAGCTCTGGTTCGCTGATCCTGATGCAAGCAGTCAAGCTATGGGTCGCTGACTGCATTCTCTATTGCTGCATCTCTGGGTCCCGGTGGTACCAGTTGAGGGTACTATCTCTGGAACAAGAAAAGTACACGTTGCCTATAGTCGAAGCTAGATATCATCATCAGACGAGGGACCAACTTCGCAGACACTCCCAGACACTTCTGGGAACGTGCTGCGCCCTACAACCTTGACCAGCGACGAGCGGGATCAGTGATCCAGTCCACCAAGTACCAAACCATAAGAATCAGCAGAACCGTCACTGACTGCTAAGTAATATATAAAAGCTGCCAAGTGACCTCGTTTACAAACTACCAGTACATCACACAGTGATGATAATTTTTTTCTGATAAATAATTATTCATTTATTTAAAACCTTGTTAAAACCTAAGTGATTATTAAATCTGTTTTTTGTAAATATACAAATTTAACGTCGATTTAGTCATTTTGAATGTACTGTATGTTAGTCTCAGTCAATTTACTAAATAGACCCTAAACAGAGCTATACCATAATAAGAAGAATTCCACTGAGTAAAATCAGGGTGAGGGCTTGAACGAGCTGAAATTAATAACTGCTTAATTCTTCATAAAAGGCGGCAAATATAAGTTAACAATTGCCCTGCCCAACGCAGCATTGTTCTTGACTTCTGAAATATCTTATGAACAGTCCCTTGAGATTGAAGCATCATTATCCTTCTATCTACAACTCTGTCAAGAGTAATCTTGTGTGAAGGTAGACACCTTTGAAGATCTAGATTAGATACTCTTGAGTTTTGGCCACTGTTGGACCACTACTGCAAAGCATGGTAGGCAATTCCGTGACACAGTCGGACACTCATCACATATATACGGGACCCACAATGCACCACACGGATCTACTAAAATTGTTTGTGTTACGGCCTAAACAGGGAAAGTCTGAGAGTGTTATGTTCCTGGACTATCTAGTGATGGGTGTTTCTAAATATGAAGACATCTTGATACTGAGAAATTCTTCGAGTAAGTTCATTGTTCCAAAGTGGTACTTTTATGAAAGGATCGTAAAAGGTGCACCACGTTATATACAAACTGCTAAACAAACACTTTTGTTTAAGAATACATTAATGAACATTATTTCACGAATGATGAAAAATATTTATCCTACACCGAAGATATATCTCATGTACATTAAAATGGCGAGCTTGCAGGCCTAAGTGTTGCTACGGGTGTTATTCTGTTGGCGCTATCTATCCGATCTAAATGCATTAAAGATGGCTGCCTCTCTAGCACGTGCATGTCTAGGACGCACAATAAATGGCACCGTTTCAGCACTTTCAAGTTGCTTGTTCAAGTGTCTTCGTTTTAAAGCTCCTCAAAATCTCGTTATCAAATTTGCACACTTCCATCCACGGGCTCTGCCAGTTTGATAAAGCAGAAGTCTGTCTTCAACAACGGATCCCATAATGCCAGACGCTTTTTGATTAGAGAACATGCTGCAGATGTAATGCGCGTGTTTGTTTACTAGTATGTCCATCAAGTCAGGCCAGAAGTGACGTGTTTCCGTCTGAAACTAGTCTGAACTAGAAAGTAAGAAAATAAAATAAAACAAAAATGGTGTTGGAGTCTTTTATAGAAGTGTACAATACAGTACAAACACAAGTTGTTTCGGGGCTTATCCTTCGTCAGTATTAGTCAAAACTGGGACACAACGATGATAGATTTGAGAAGTGTAAATTATTAATCATTATCACAACTTTTCTTAACTAATCATTTTGTTCTCACTCTGCTACTATTTATATTTATATTGAGTGCTTGAAAACATACCTTTATGTTTGTCTAATATTTATTTACTATTTATTTATTGAATATGACACAAAAGAAATAATTATTAAACAAAAATGTTTACCTTGATTACATAGGGCAGTGGATTAGAAATCTGATCGGGCTTTCGAGGAGATCATATTTGGGACCTGTACCTAATTAAGAAGTTAATTTGTAAACGTCATAACAAAGATTCAGTAATAATTTTGACATGAAAACTACCTGTTGGAAATAAGGATTAGTAAGTATTTTCACATTACACGTTTACATGGGTCATATAAGGGTTAATTACAACACAACTTGAATACAGTTGACATTCAAAAATCCGGCCATCGATAATCCGGTTCCTTCAGATTTCCGGCATGGATTTCGGAGCGCATTTTAAAATTTACCGCGTTGGCGCGCCACTGTTTTCTGGAGCAGTTTATGTTTTGATACAGCTGTTGGGTCTTGCTTGCACGTGTTAACAGGCATTCCTGCTCATTCCTTCTCATTTTATAATTTATTTGCTGCTGTTTAGCCCCATTATGGATTCAGCAAATAAAAGAAGTGGTGTAAAACGTAAACATCGTGCATTGTCGATCGTAGATAAAGTGTATAGGTAGTCATTTTCTGTTAAATATATACAGAATATATAACCATAAAAAATCCGGCATTTTCAACAATTTGGCACTCCTCAGGTCCGGAGGTTGCCGGATTTTTGAATGTCTACTGTATATGTAACACTGCTTTAAATTAATTTTCCAGATTTCTTTCTCATTTTAGTATTATGTACGGTGGGGGGAAAGGTGGGGGGGGGGGGGGGGGGGGGGGTTAACCAGGGGGCTTCCACACAACCGGATCTATGGAGGCCCTATCTTTTCCAGCAAGGGTAAGTGAGAAAGTATGAAGAAATCTCCTGTTGCAAGCATCTTGGATATCAGCTCGTTGATAAACTCTAATAATTAAATAAGTAGCCAACATTCATTAATTCATCCTCTGTTTTCTCTCACTCTGTAGACTAAATAAATAGCCAACGCTTATTAATTCATCCTCTGTTTTCTTTCACTCTAAAGACTAAATAAGTAGCCAACATTCATTCATTCATTCTCTGTTTTCTCTCACTCTAAAGACTAAAAAAGTATCTAACATTCAGTAAATCATACATATAATGAAAGAACAATGGGGAAATGTGGCAGCGGAACAGCAAACGAAAATGGGGATAAACTAATAAGTTTCTGTAGCATTAACAACCTGGTCATTGGAGGAACACTTTTCCCACATAAAGAAATTCACAAATTAACATGGGAATCACCAAATGGTCGGGACAGAAACCAGATAGACCACCTCATGGTTAACGGTAGATGGAGACATGCATTACAAGATGTGAAGGTAAGAAGAGGTGCAGATGTGGGAAGTGATCACCATTTAGTAGTAGCAAAACTGAAAGTGAAACTAAGAAGGGCTGGACCAACTGTAACTACACAGAAAAGGTTTGACATCAGCAAATTGAAGGACTCCCTTACCAGAAAAGCTTTTGCGGCCGACATAAAGAAACGACATCAATTTGCCAAAAGTCAGGAAAAGACATTGACTGATGATATAGACCAGAATTTCAACGCCATTTCAACAATATACAAGGAAAGCAGCAAATCATGCTTCGGATTCCAGGAAAGGAAGAAGCAAGACTGGATAACACCAGAAACATTAAACACCATAACGATGAGAAAGGAAATGAAAAGAAAGAAAACAGAAGCGAAGTCCCCCAGGTTAAAGCAACTATATAGCGAACAGTACAGTCAGCTGGACAAGGAAGATAAACGCCAAACCCGAGCCAACAAAAGGAATTTCCTAGACGATCTTGCAAGATAGGCTGAGGAGGCAGCACTGAGAAATGAACAAAGCACAGTATACAAAATAACTAAATTCATCAGCGGAAAACGAGGTGCAAACAATATTACATTAGTAAGAGATAAGCAAGGAAATCTCATCACGACAGCAGAGAGACAGGAAACAAGATGGGCAGAGCACTTCAGAGAAACTCTGAACAGGGAACCACCAGAGACACAATTGAATGTTCCTGAGGCAGAAAACGATCAAGATGTAAATACAGACATTACACGAAAAGAAGAAATCATCACAGTAATCAAAGGGTTAAAGAATGGAAAAGCTCCTGGCCATGATAACTTAAATGCAGAGCTATTTAAGACAGACCCTGAGCTAGCAGCAGAACTATTAGAACCACTATTTGCACAAGTGTGGAAAACGGGGACACACCATCAGAGTGGAACAAAGGAATAATTGTCAAATTGCCCAAGAAGGGAGATCTTGCAGACTGCAATAATTGGAGAGGAATCACTCTTCTCTCAGTTCCCAGCAAAATACTAGGCAGGATAATTATACAGAGAATTTCAAAGGCAGTAGACCACAAACTGAGGAAAGAGCAAGCAGGATTTAGAAAGAACAGAAGATGTGTAGATCATATATTCACTCTCAGGAACATTATAGAGCAGGGCTCAGAATGGCAAAGACAGCTTTACATTAATTTCGTTGATTTTGAAAAGGCTTTTGACAGCATACATAGGGACAGTTTATGGAAAATACTGAGGGCTTATGGAATTCCAAGCTGCACAGTGTCACTCATAAAAAGCCTCTATGCCAACTTTACGTGTAGTGTTGGGCAGAGCAACCTAACCTTTGAGGTGAAGACAGGAGTACGACAGGGATGCCCCTTATCAACCACTCTATTTTTAACAGTCATAAACTGGGTGATGCGCCAGACAACAGAGGGCAGTCCAAGAGGAATAACATGGACACCATTTTCTACATTGGAAGATCTGGAATATGCAGATGACATTGCACTGCTAGCACATTCACATCAACACATCCAGGAAAAAACGGATAGACTTAATAAGTTTAGCCAGCAGGTGGGCTTGAACATCAATTTAAAGAAGTCTGAGGTCATGACGCTCAATGTGAGCAACCCTGAGCCCATATCAATAAGGAATCAGCAACTGGTACAGACAGATACCTTCACATACCTAGGAAGCATAGTAACACCAGACGGCGGGGCAGGCACAGACATCAACATCAGAGTGAATAAGGCAAAAACAGCCATCTTTAGCCTAAACAACATCTGGAAGTACTTCCAATACAGCACAAGCACAAAATTAAGATTATATCAGAGCTGTGTGCTTTCTGTGCTTCTCTATGGTGCGGAATGCTGGAGAGTTACAGAGAAGGAAATGTCGAAATTGTCCTCTTTTCACACAACATGCCTAAGAAAAATTCACAGAATCTTTTGGCCGAATACCATCACCAACCAAGATCTGCTTACTCGGAGCAAGCAAGAGGACATGCACACCATCATAGCTGGCAGACGCTGGAGCTGGGTTGGCCATGTCCTCAGAAGAGACCCCGACGCCATCACAAGAACAGCTATGCTTTGGACCCCTGAAGGAAAACGAAAGAGAGGCCGACCAAAAACAACCTGGCGGAGGACTGTGGAAGCTGAGATGCAAAGAATGAACCAGAGTTGGGGCACTGTACGAAGGATGGCCACCGACCGAGCAAAGTGGAATCAATTTGCTGTTGCCCTACAAGACGCCACTAGGCGTGATGGCCACTGGCTGCTTTGACGGTCGGCGGTTAAGGATCAAACAAGAAGAAGAAGAATTCAGTAAATCATCCTCTGTTTTCTCTCACTCTAAAGACTAAATAAGTAGCCAACATTCATTCATTCATTCTCTGTTTTCTCCCACTCTAAAAGACTAAATAAGTATCTAACATTCAGTAAATCATTCTCTGTTTTCTCTCCCTCTAAAGACTAAATGAAAGCAGTTTCTATTTCTTTATTTTACACGAGTGCCTGAAACATATCTTTATGTGTGTAATATTTATTTTGTGGCGCAGTGGGTTTAACTCACAGGCATGAGAGGAGGTTAAGTCCATGGTGGCAGAGGTGGGGGTAACCTCACGGTTATCACTAGGGGCGCCAGATAGCCACAAAGCGAAAAGGGTGCAGTTTCATAAGTCTGCCAGTGCTGGTTTCAACGGAATTTCAAGACTTCTGCCATACATCCTCGTTGTGCGCCACGGATTACGGTCCCTCTCGGGGTCTGAACTAAGCTGGCAGAGGATCTTGAAGCCAGTGGAGCTCTAAAGATGTGGTATGCAGAACTCACCGATGAGCGGCATATGCTCTGACATCCAATCACTCCACTCCCAAATCCAGAGCTAAATGATAACTGAGTCATCAGTGAATGACCTCAAGTCTAAGGTGGACCAATGTGCCGAGGGACTGAATGGCTGCTGGGTAAGCAGTCACAAACATTGGTTGTCTGGAGGGCGAGTGGGGCGGCACCAAGCAGATGGACACCATAAGGACATCCCTTGCCTCTTCCCTGGTATGGTGGCTCTACCAGGGTGACCGTATAGTGGCTCTACCAGGGTGACCGTATAGTGGCTCTACCAGGGTGACCGTATAGGGGCTCTACCAGGGTGACCGTATAGTGGCTCTACCAGGGTGATCGTATAGTGGCTCTACCAGGGTGACCGTATAGTGGCTCTACCAGGGTGACAGAATATTTCCACCATTTATTGCAAATACACGATGAGTATTTTAACTATCCAGAATCATCGCAGGAGCTACGGAGATCGTGCTCTGTCGTCGATACCTGCAGCAAATGAAATGAGGAAATACAAATACAGAAGGAGAGGTAGGTGAGAGAAGAGGAGAGAGAGAAAAAGAAGTACAGGAAAGAGAAAGTTCAGAAAGAAAGCAGATCGCCTCTCGATGAAATATGTGCATGTAGGATACTGGAATTATCGAAGTGCCAATCAACGTGCTGCCATTATACAAACAATCATCTACAGTTTCGATATCCTCATGATTCGGGAGACAAATTTAAAAGCCAATAATGTTATCAATTACCCAGGCTACAGATGTAACTCCAGTCCATGTGGGCCTGGCAGACGAGGGCAAGCTATATATGTAAAACATGAGCTCCCTCATACGTGGCTGGATACAAGTTCCCAAACTAGTGAGGATGCGGAATTGCAGGGGATTGCTGTGAATATAGGCGGTCAGGAGTGGCGAGTCTACAATTTATATGCCCATGTCTACCATCTTACGGAAGAGAGTAGTTGGAATTTTCTTTCGGAATTGTCTGAAGATTCTAACATAAGATGTTTAATTGCTGGCGATTTCAATGCTAGATACAATGAGTGGAGGAACATCACGGAAAATAGGCAGGGTATAGCTTTGGGCCAGACATTACTTAACATGAACTTTACGATCTTGAATGATGGACACCCAACTAGACTTGCAACTAAACCTGGGGATACAAATGGTGAGCACCTATGGGTTTGCCCGGAGTGCAATGAGGTCGATCTGATTCACAATAGCAATAACAATATTTATTTATTTACTTTTTACAGGCCTGGGGTTTTCCCTCTTTATTTGTTTACATGTTTATATAATACCAAACCTATACTCTGTCCTGTACTGTTCTGTCATTTACTAGACACAGTCATTAGGTCTTTGTTTCCCTGTAATCTGACCTATACTGTATAATAGGGAAAAACACAGAAGTGATTGCGTCATTAATTAGGCTGAATCGCCCTAGTTACACATTCGGTCTGGTGTGTGGAAAATCACGCTAATGATCCCTGTCAACGAAGCACTATTCTTGTGGTGCCTAGTTGACAGGGAGTTCGTGTGATTCGCTTCCGTAGCTAGGCGGTCTTGTTGTTCGGAAGGTCCTGGGTTCGATTCTCAGGCGAGCATATCACTATTGTTGTTTTACTGTTCTCTCGTTTTCAACTTCTTTACTTCTCACGAGTGCCTGAAACATATTTATTTATTTACTGTCTACAGGCCTGTCGTAATTTTTGATAAGATAGGTCTGAGAAATTTATGGTCCCGTCCGAGCAGAGGTGATAGTGATAACTCTGTGAGAATAAGGGGTAAGAAATAGATTGCTGTTTCACGAGGGTGATAGGGTAAGAGAAAGGACAGTCTCTGAACCGAGTTGTTGCTCTAATCCAGCCTATCTTACGACATTAATTTAACTGCAGACGCACTTACTCTCTTGCTAAACAATTTTTTTACAAGTTACCCTACACTCATGTACACACACCAATTTGGTGACACAAATGCACAAACGTGAATACAACCTACGTAGAACATATAAGGGACAATGGGGTTGACCAACATGGTAAGTAAAGGTTTATTATGTTTATTATCACTAAACAAAAGGCACAACATCAATCATGTTACATTTATAAAGCATAGTTACAAACAAGGTGGGAAAAAGAAATAGTATCTCAATAGGCCCTCCCTTCTTGTAAAGGAAAACAACTCAAAGAAAATTACTATCAGAGGTAATTAACTCAAAGAGAGATCAATTTTAACGATGGGATATGCAATAATCAGTAAGGGGTATAGGAACAGGTTCTTAAGTTTTTTTAATCTATCCCGTGACTAAGCAGATTAGGGAGGGAAAGAAAAGAACACAGAAAAATAAATTAAGTATACTGATGTTAGCAAGAAAAAAGAAAATTAAGGTTATCTAATTTCGTTCTCATTCAATGCACGCTTACAGTCGCCACTTTCATCTGCACTTACCAATCGTTGAAGCAGGCATTCCATGGAATAAAAAAACTCTAGTAAGTACTAAAAACAATCAGAGTCTTTTGCTTTGTCTATTTCAGCCCCAGACTGACGGGGTTTGCTGTCGGCTATTTTTCCATAGTCGCTGAAATCGAGGCGTTACTTTTTTTTGTTACAGGATATTCCTCTTTTCAATGCAGTTAAGGTTTGGGGTAAGGGTTCTATGGAGTGGCACTGTCCTCAGAATTGAAAAAATATATATATATAAAGATATATTGGTCCGGTGGGGTCTCGCCGCTGGTAGCTAAGACACTCTATGGCGTGGTGAAAAAAAGAACTTTAGGAAAATGATACTCCTCAGCTGTTCAATGAAGTGATGGCAGAGTATGACCAGTGAGTTTTCTTTAGGGGGGTAATCCAGTAGGAAAACGTTTACTGTCATGTGTAAAGAATAGTGATATAAATTCTGCTACAGCAGATCAGTAATATTTATGGAATGGCTTCTGGCAATTGTTCTTCTCCAGTTATACTTTAAAATGGTTTATTGTTAAAGTTCTTAGTTTTACTACTCTCATGGATGGAGAGGTGGACCACATAGGGGTCGCAACACGAAGATTTAACCACAATAATCGCTGGATGGTGTGAGAACCAAAGTCAGTAAGACCATAAGAAACGCTAGGACGCTAGGTATGACCAGCCTATATGTAGAAAATAGATAAACATGTAATCATACTATAAATCATATCCTGACACGCGTTAATTTTTTAGGTAAGACTATTTTAACCACTCCGGTATTTAATTATATATATTTTATTTTAAAAAACCGCGAGTGTCTAGTTTAGCTTAACGGTTTAAAACACGAGATATGAACGCTAGTCTTTTAGAAAATTACACACGTATGAATAGAATTAAATTGCGTTACATCAATTATCACTTTGATACTAATAACTATATATTTACCACAACACAAGAAAACTGAAATAAATCTCCACGTATTTCTATAGGAAATCCAGATAAATAAGACTCCGAAAATGCGCGCCAGACCATTCAAGAAATCCTGATAGCAAACTGACAACTGAGTTTAATGAGCATGACTATATATATGAAATGGCGGATTTTTCCCTCCCCTATGAGGAAATTCACACCTCTCGTAGATTCCTCGTTCAATTCTTGAATCAAAGTCAAAAATCACACCAAAGCCTACCGTAGATTCGTTTCCCCAGCGAGCGAGCTTTTAGGTTCGTTTCCCTAGGTGAGCAAATTTGCGTCTCGTGGAGCACGATCAAAGGGCTTGCAGTCGGTGAGTGGTTAACGCCCCTTGATACAGCAATTAACGAACCGTTCTCTCTTTAGAAACTACAAAACCCGTGGCCTCGCCCTCCCCGTGTTTCAGGGATCAAGCGCTGGCGTGATGGCGTAATCTGACAGCAGGTAAACGTCCTTTTTTAAAAGAGAAGACAGTTAATTATGAATAGTTGGATTATTAGTGCTTGAAACAAAGACAGGAGGCGTGGCTAAACTAAGAATCGGACAGTTGGCAATAGAGAGACCTGGCTTCCACGTGTTTAATTGTGCATGCTTATTAGCCAGCAAGGGAAATCCACGTTCGATCGTTGCTTGAACCCAAATAGTGAGGGGCCCCGATGAGAATACAGTGGATCGATCAGGGTTGCCTCAATTTTCATGTCACAAGGCCTCGGGTTCCGCTCTTTATTTCTATAGATATGTGGTATCTTCAATAAGGTCATGGCCATCTACATTTAGAAGGCGCGAAGTCAAGCTTGCATAAAACATAAACAGAGACGTTGCTTTGAGAGTATGTGGATTACAGAAGGTTTCATTTTCCTTTTCGCTTCTTATGGAGCATGGAGCCACCACAGTAGTTGATCTCATCGCCAGAAGTATTACCAAAGCATTGTTGCGCTAGTGATGCAGTGGTTTCTGTAGCGCTTAGTTTGACATGATGAGTGTGCCAGTCCTCATGGACAAACTCATTTTAGTGATTGTGACGATATTGTCTCCCCTGTTCAACTGTAGTGGTCAAACAATTACGAACTTAGAGTATAACGATAAGGGTATTCAACGGCATCAACTTTCGCTCAAGGTCACTCTTGGCATAGATAAAAATAGAAGAATGATGCTTCTATTTAAGGGACCCTCACAAGATGTTAAGGAAAAGCAAGCATAACAAAATGAGATAATCTAAACTGTCATGAACTTATTATTCTCCCGCCCCTTCAGTGATCTAATATATTTTCGCTCGTACTTCTGAGCCTCCAGCTGAAGGGGATTCAGCAAATTCTTAACATAATAGCTCTATCTGGTTAAGTATTTAGAACAACATGAGTCATACAGGTGCAGACATACACTTCACTCAATAGTGATCTGTACAGATACATATAAACAGGTTTAATAACCTTTTATATTATAGTTTAACAATGGCTGGGAGACTTTTTCAGGCCATAAATCGAGGATTCCTCAGCAAGAGAGAGGTTGGTAAGAAAACGAAGATGGCTGTATACCGCTCCAACTATGTACCAGTCTTGACATATGGATGCGAGTCATGGGCAATGACTACAACCCACAAAAGCCAGATCCATACCTCAGAAATGAGGTATCTGAGAAAGGTGGTTGAAGTAACAAGAAGAGACATGGTACGCAACCAGACGATACGTCAAGGCCTAAAATCCCACCCCCTGCAGACTCAAGTAGAACAGTCCCAACTAAGATGGTTTGGCCATGTCTGCAGAATGGGAGAAGACCGGCTACCACGACAAGCATGGGAAACAAAGAGCCGAGGATCCAGACCCCTAGGACGACCCAGAGTCCGCTGGGAGGACAACATTAGACAATCTTTGAAGGACCGAGGACTAGAATGGAACCAGGCCAGGAGGAAGACAGCCGATAGGATAGTCTGGCGCTCTCTCTTCCAAACCTCTACACCTCGCGGTAGAAGGGGAACGACTAAGTAAGTTTAACAATGTAAATTAATAAAGTTGTTTATAAAAATAAAGCGATGATATTTATCATCATCGGATTATTTAAACTGTGGTAGGAAATTTGAAAATGTGAAATGTTCTTTGGGTGTACTGTTATAGTACTTAGCTACCGGTGTGGGGTCAGTCAGCGTCTGCTTCAGCTGCTGATGGTTTACGCAGATGCCTTGGACTATACTTCTCTACAATAGTCAAATCTGGTGGCTGTAGCACGTCTCATGCATTAAGGCTTGTCAAGCGTCTTCAAGGCCCGGCTGATGTTGGTGTCTAGCGTCGACTGCTCGTACTTTGTACCACAATCTGAAAGGAGGCAAAGGTCTGCTAAGTATTGGGTCTCCTGAAATAGTCATCGGGAAACCTCCGCTTCCCTCCACCACTTCAACTTTCTCATAAACTGTACCCTCCCTGCGCGTCTATTTTGACCCCAGTGAGTCAGATGAAGGTGCTTTTGGACAGCGGAAAACGGCAACTGAGATATATGTATATATATATATATAAACTAACTAAAATCTTAGTATAATAAAATATATACACCGTAATATCATCATCCAGTCCCTGCTCATTATGTAGCCTCTGCTGTTGGTTCCTTTGTGAAGAAACCCGCACGAAGCAGTCACCAGCTCTTGTAGTGATGGCTCATGTGTGAAGCTATTTACAGTGATGAGACTGCCAGCCTCATATACCCTGTACATTCACAAACAAATTAGGAAAAATGTACACAACATTCTACCCTTATTAACTAATGTAGTCTCAAATCGCTGAGCAAAAAGTTTAGAATTATATAAACGAAGAGGGTATTTTTGACTAGTATCCGTAATTTTATTTATTTTTATTTTCAGTCATTACCTAGGCAACAACCTTCCACACTGGACACTGAGAATTTAGAAAACGAGCTATTACAGAAGCTACTCTAGTAGTCTAGAATCACCAGTCAACTCTAAACTTACAGAAGCTACTCTAGTAGTCTAGAATCGCCAGTCAACTCTAAACTTACAGGAAAGGTAATCCCATTTCACATACTGCCACAGGGGAGTGAAGTGTTAAAGATTTCACTTATACGGTACTAAGTCCTGTTTTAGGAGGCGGGATAATCAGTTCCCTTCCTCGCTACCTTTGCCTTCCCTAAGTCAGCAGCAATAGCAGGTACCAATTTCCATCAATCAATACCCTTTAGCTCCCCAAGGAGCATAGGCCTTCAACAAACACATGCCAAGTCTTCCTGTCCTGTGCCATCTGCTCAAGTTCATTCCATGTTTTCCTCATCATTTTCATCTCTGTTTCCAGTTCTCTTCTCCATGTGTTTTTGGTCTACCTCTGCCTCTCTTTCCCTGTGGATTCCAGAACAAGGACTGTCTTGTAATGCTATCAGCAGGTCTCCTAACTGTGTGTCCTATCCATCGCCAGCGCCTTCTTCTCAACTCTTGTTCCACTGGCAATTGTCTGGTTCTTGTCATCAATTCCACATTTGTGACTTTGTCATACCATTTCAGTCCTTCTATTCTACGCAAGCACCTGTTTATAAAAGTCAGTAGCTTTTTGGTTGTTGTTTTTGTTGCTCTCCATGTCTCAGAGCCATACAATAGGACTGACTTCACATTTGAGTTGAAGTTTCTTATTTTCGTGTTGGACTTGATTTCTCTTGATCTCCATATGTTTCCCAATGCAATGAAAGCTCCTCTTGCTTTCTATATTCTTATTTTGATATCACTGTCTGTCCCTCCAACTTTGTCTATATTAATGCCAAGATATGTGTACGATTCTACCTCCTTTAGTGGTGTTTCTTCAAGTTCAACCTTGTTATCATTTCTTGCATTTATTCTCATAATCTTTGTCTTTTCCCGTTGTATTTTCACTCCCACTTGTTGTGACCTTTCATCGAGAACTTTCATTTTCTCTTACATCTGATTATGGTTATGGGACAGAAGAGCCAAGTCATCTGCAAAATCCAGATCATCAAGCTGTTTAGTCAGATTCCACTGGATTCCATTTCTGTTGTGTGATGTCGATGTTTTCATAACCCGATCTATTGCTAGTAAGAAAAGAAATGGATCTCTCTCTCTCTCTCTCTCTCTCTCTCTCTCTCTCTCAGACTTTGTCAAGTAATTTATATAATATATCTGTAGAGGAATCAATATCTGCTTTAATGGCCTCTGCTGGAATTCCAACTGAACCAGCTGCTTTTCCATCTTTCAGAAGCTTTATGGCTTTCTTTATTTCTTCTCTACTTGGTCGTTTACAGCTGATTTGTAGCTCCTCTTCTGCTGGCTGGATGTCTGGGGGATTAGTTGGATCTGGTCTATTGAGAAGTTCCTCAAAATGTTCTGTCCATCTCTTCATTTGTTCTTGGTATATTACTAAGCAATTTTCCATTATTATCTTTTATGAGGCCTTTGCTTGCTAATATTTCCCTGTCAGCCAAAAAGACAGTAAATATAAACATCATCCAATGTTATGCACCAACAAATGATAAAGAACAATCTGAGAAAGAAGACTTTTACACCAGACTACAAAATGTCTTGGACAAAAAGAAAAAAAAAGGATAGCACAATTTTGATGGGGGTCGTAAACGCGAAAATAGGAACAGACAACACCGGCTTTGAAGAAATCAAGGGAAAGCATGGATTAGGTATGATGAACGAGAATGGGGAACTATTAGCAAACGTCTGTGCTTCAAATCAACTAGCTATATGAGGAAGCATACTTCCACATAAAAGAATACATAAAGCAACATGGATATCACCAGACCACAGAACTGAGAATCAGATTAATCACATATGCATAAGTAAGAAGTTTAGGTCATCATTTCATGATGTAAAAGTATGTTGAGGAGTAGATGTGGTATCAGACCATCATCTTCTGTTCGCTAAAACAAATATAAAACTCAAGAAATTTGCAACAGTATATAGCTATAGACAACAGTATAATGTGGGATATCAAAGAAATCAGGAAATAAGAGAAACATTTTCAACCACAGTATCCAACAAATACCAAGAACTCCAACAGCTAGAAGAAGAAGCAGATATGGAAGACCACTGGCAACAAGTAAAAAAATTTGGCGAGGGAAGCAGAGGAAGCTGCAGCCAAAGGAAATATGAGGGACCTGTACAACAACACAAAGCTACCTATTTACAAACGCTCAAACCACTTTGCCAATCGGCCGTTCTTGTCTTGACTATGACAACATTGCAGCGATTTAGGAGCGAACAAACACTTTCAGAATTAAGACACCACTCACAATAAAATCGTCCTTCCATCACCTGCTGTTGGGTGCTTTCCCTTTTATTTCTAAAGAGATTAGTCTACTTTGACAGCACTCACGGGCGTTCATTTACAGAGCGGGAATCCTCTAGACGTTCTACTCTCAATATCACAAATGGGCATGCGGTGGCAGATAGCAACAGATATCAGCAGATTGTTTGATAACGTCCCAGCGGGCAGACGACCACTGCTGATAACTGCTGCCTGAAACGAAAGTGGCCTGCAGACGTCAAGTCTATCATTGATTGCTCCTCTTTTGATGGGATCACGTGACGTGGGTAAACAAATATTTCAGAAATACATTAAATAAAGTTGTTTTCCCTTGCTCACCCCTGATCTTTATAACTCTCTCAATTTATTTATGTTTTCGTCTTTCTCCAATTACATCTCATACTTGTTAACTCTGTGTGTTTCACCGCAACTCTTTCATCCTTTTATGATTGTTGACAAGATCTCTGCCTCTAATTCACCTTGTTTCAGTGCTAGCATATTTCATTTATTTATATTTTTCGCTTATCTTCTGATTGTTCATCGAAGGTTAGCTATTAGTTCTAAATCTGCGGAATTTCTGTCACTTTGTGTATTATATATCTTCTAGATTACTGTCACCTCATGTACTATCTTCTTGTATATCTTCTAGATTACTGTCACCTCGTGTTCTATCTTCTAGATTACTGTCACCTCGTGTACTATCATCTTGTATATCTTATAGATTGCTGTCACCTCATGTACTATCATCTTGTATATCTTCTAGATTACTGTCACCTCATGTACTATCATCTTGTATATCTTCTAGATTACTGTCACTTCGTGTACTATCATCTTGTATATTTTCTAGATTACTGTCACCTCATGTACTATCATCTTTTGTATCTTCTAGATTACTATCACCTCATGTACTATCATCTTGTATATCTCTAGATTACTGTCACCTCATGTACTATCATCTTATATATCTTCTAGATTACTGTCACCTCATGTACTATCTTAGTGTATATCTTCTAGGTTACTGTCACCTCATGTACTATCTTCTTGTATATCTTCTAGATTACTGTCACCTCATGTACTGTCATCTTGTATATCTTCTAGATTACTGTCACGTCATGTATTATCATTTTGTTCATCTTCTAGATTACTGTCACCTCATGTACTATTATCTTATATATATCCTAGATTACTGTCACATCATGTACTATCATCCTGTATATCTTCTACATTACTGTCACCTCATGTACTATCTTCTTCTGTATCTTCTAGGTTACTTCACCTCATGTACTATCATCTTGTATATCTTCTAGATTACTGTCACCTCATGTACTATCTTCTTCTGTATCTTCTAGATTACTGTCACCTCATGTACTATTATATTGTATATCTTCTAGATTACTTCACCTCATGTACTATCATCTTGTATATCTTCTAGATTACTGTCACCTCATGTACTATCTTCTTGTATATCTTCTAGATTACTGTCACCTCATGTACTATCATCTTGTATATCTTCTAGATTACTGTCACCTCATACACTATCATCTTGTATATCTTCTAGATTACTGTCACCTTATGTACTATCTTCTTCTGTATCTTCTAGGTTACTTCACCTCATGTACTATCATCTTGTATATCTTCTAGATTACTGTCACCTCATGTACTATCTTCTTCTGTATCTTCTAGGTTACTGTCACCTCATGTACTATCATCTTGTATATCTTCTAGATTTTTTCACCTCATGTACTATCATCTTGTATATCTTCTAGATTACTGTCACCTCATGTACTATCTTCTTGTATATCTTCTAGATTACTGTCACCTCATGTACTATCTTCTTGTATATCTTCTAGATTACTGTCACCTCATGTACTATCATCTTGTATATCTTCTAGATTACTGTCACCTCATACACTATCATCTTGTGTATCTTCTAGATTACTGTCACCTCATGTACTATCATCTTGTATATCTTCTAGATTACTGTCACCTCATGTACTATTTTCTTCTGTATCTTCTAGGTTACTGTCACCTCGTGTACTATCATCTTGTATATCTTCTAGATTACTTCACCTCATGTACTATCATCTTGTATATCTTCTAGATTACTGTCACCTCATGTACTATCATCTTGTATATCTTCTAGATTACTGTCACCTCATGTACTATCTTCTTGTATATCTTCTAGATTACTGTCACCTCATGTACTATCATCTTGTATATCTTCTAGATTACTGTCACCTCATACACTATCATCTTGTGTATCTTCTAGATTACTATCACCTCATGTACTATCATCTTGTATATCTTCTAGATTACTATCACCTCATGTACTATCATCTTATATATCTTCTAGATTACTATCACCTCATGTACTATCATCTTGTATATCTTCTAGATTACTGTCACCTCATGTACTATTATCTTGTATATCTTCTAGATTACTGTCACCTCATGTACTATCTTAGTTTATATTTTCTAGGTTACTGTCACCTCATGTACTATCATCTTGTATATCTTCTAGATTACTGTCACCTCATGTACTATCATCTTGTATATCTTCTAGATTACTGTCACCTCATGTACTATCATCTTGTATATCTTCTAGATTACTGTCACCTCATGTACTATCATCTTGTATATCTTCTAGATTACTGTCACCTCATGTACTATCATCTTGTGTATCTTCTAGATTACTGTCACCTCATGTACTATCATCTTGTATATCTCTAGATTACTGTCACCTCATGTACTATCTTCTTGTATATCTTCTCAATTACTGTCACCTCATGTACTATCAACTTGTATATCTTCTAGATTACTGTCACCTCATGTACTATCATCTTGTGTATCTTCTAGATTACTGTCACCTCATGTACTATCATCTTGTATATCTTCTAGATTACTGTCACCTCATGTACTATCATCTTGTGTATTTTCTAGATTACTGTCACCTCATGTACTATCATCTTGTATATCTTAAAAATTACTGCCAATCTTTAGATTAATTGTCGTCCTCGCACTCTCTATTTCCGTCCTAGCATTTATTTATAGAAAGTCACTTTCTGTTTTTTTTAAAAATTTTATTTCATCACTCATCTTCAAATTGCAGCGCAGGGTAAACCTGATAATCAGAAGTTGTCCCCCCTCCGTCAGACAAGTCATTGGGTTATTTGACCTCCCCCAATACTCTGGTCATTGGACGAGCCCATCAAAGTAGTGACTTACAATTGTCATCATTCTGTTGTCTTTTGTCTTCGCCTGCTCTGAGATTTAAACCCACTTCATCGTTACAGCTGTTGTCGAGTTTTCTACTTCTTTATTTCTTACGAGTGCCTGAAATATACCTTTATGCGTATAATATTTATTTATTTATTTATAAAGGCAAAGGTAGTCGCATAGCAAATACTGACGTAGGGGAGTTCTTGTTGTTGTTTAACTAGGGCTGCTGTGCTTCTAACTTTTTTTGCAGCCAATTCCAAGTTGAAGACTCACTGGTATTATCTGCACTGTAGATTTAGGCTTTTCCTATTTCTTTTCTGCCATTCCAAAACGTGTTGCGTTGAAGTCACGAGCTCCAGTTTCTGCAGCTTCTTGGCAGCCTTTGCCTTCCTTAATTCAAGATCAGAGTCAGATAGCCATTAATAGTTTGGTATACTAATATATTATTGTCACGAAATTGGACCATTCAATTGTTCTTCCATTTTCATCTCTCTCTCTCTCTCCTTTCTATTATTTCTCATTTTCGCTGCACAGAACTCCGTACTAGAGTCATTGTTTCCATTTGTCACACTTCACATCGTATGTCCAGACAAGCGTATGGCCCATCCCTGAGAGATTAATTGAATCACTAAACGTGTTAATACCACATTAACTCCAGCTAAATGCGAGCATGAAGTGTTTGCTTAAGATTGCATAATCACTTCCGACTCGACTGTTTGGGACAGGTGATTATAGATAAATGCAATCTTGGAAGAGTGAGCAGGAAGTGTGATAGAAGTCAACTTCGACAACATTTTACGGATATCACAACTCCATATAAGACGATGACTGATTGAATTTTTCAAACGCATGAGTCATAGAAAATATTACATGAGGAAAAGTTATCATAACATGTACTTTGGCCAGTATTGGCTGGCATTTGAGGCACCAATAAACAATCGCGCTGATTGGGAGTTTTATTGAAAACGCCAGGCGGAAGCGTGGCCTGGGAATCTACGATATAACGTAGAAAAAGTTTGACATACGGTACTGCGTTCCAGAAATCGTCAACGTAGCTCGGACCTTGCCACAGAAAAGAATAGAGTTGGATTCTGAATTTATAGGACCTGACAAAAAGTATTAAGAGCATCTCTGTACATCAGTAGAAAACTCGCCAATATTAATACGGAACCCGGAATACTACAGGACCACTCACACGTCACAGAGGGATTCTGAAATAGAAATATCCCAGACGTGTGTTCGATGAATCTGTGTTAAGTTGCCAAGACTATTCTACAGAGCAAGAAGTCTAAGATTTATCAATTATTGAGGTGAGTGTAATATATTTGTGTGCTGGGAATTTGACATGTTCATACATGCTAGTGGTGTTAAAGATAAATTACTAGGCTCGCAACCTCAGCATGTGAAAAAGATACGTTCATGAACCACCACAGCAAGCGCTGGTGATTGCTTCATGCTAGTTCCTACGGAAGAACCAGAAGCAAAGGTAAACTCAGACTCCGAATGGAGCATGGAGTGAGTGATGATTACATCAACCTGTGCATTGTTGTATATTACCGTTTTGTGAATGTATGTAAACTTAATATGTTCCTTCATGCACAAGCCACTGTCATTGTCCAATCAAAAAATTTTCCTTACATTAACTGACATACTGGTGATTTGTCATCACATGCTCTGAGTAATATAATATACGCTCAGGGAGAGTAAACAATCTGAGAAAACAAATGGCTGACTGACAGCGGGAAACGGCGCCTGATTAATATCAGGCAAACAGATATTTAGCAGCGAAATTTGTTCTTTTATTCCCTCTAAAGTTTGTGGTACCAGTACAAGGCGACCCGACTATTTGCAGTACGTCCCGGAGAGATCATTTGCTGTATTACTAGACTGTGGGTCATAGCTTGAGATCGACACTTGAAGATTCTTGCCTTGACCCGAAGAGGTTACTTCCTGAACTGATCTGTAAACGTATCCTTCACCACAGAGACGAATCTACGGAAAAGCAGCATCGGCACTTCAACATTTTGGCAAGTCCCATTTTTAACTGGCCAAAAGCAACCGAACATTATTTTGCTAAATTCATTAAGACTAAAGACTTTTCGGTGAAGAAACCTAATTATTTTTCATAATCACCAGTCATATTTGTTTACATTTGTTTCAAAGTAATTGATCATTAAATTTGTATATGTTGATTTTAACAAATTCATAATTGAATTAATTATTACAAAGAGAAAGGATATATATATATATATATATATATATATATATATATATATATATATATATATATATATATATATATATATATATATATATATATATATATATATATATATATATATATATATATATATATATATATATATATATATATATTTATTTATTCATTGTCAGGAACCACTTATCGTGGAGAACACTCCACTGGTTACACCACTGCAGTGTGGATTTATAATAACAAATAAAGGCTCGTTCTTCCAAGGGTACAACCACACAACATTGGCTGACATAAGAAATACACCTTCAACAGGTACTTCCCTTTAATTATTTACACAATAAGGCCTCACACGGCCAATCAACGCATCACTTACAATAATGAAAAAACCACTGTAAACTTGCCTAAGCAGCTTAATCTATCAGCATCATACACGAAGGTACGACTTACAACAAGAACACTGCAATGAATATCGCTCATCTGAACGGCAAAACTGTGACAATGACACACTCACATCATTGACATCTTATTAAACTACGGCCTGTAGAAATTACAACCTAGATCCTTCACTGCTCTAGAATTACAACGTAAATATCAACCAGGACCGAAATATGGCAAGCACTCAGTTAATAGTCCATAATCTGAACCACAGAGCAATCTTGCTGGCAAAATATTCGTCCTTCCTGGACGAAGGCTAGTTTGTGACCCACCCCAACTTTGTGCCTTTTCCCCCGACTTCCGGTAGTCACATGACCCACCGGTTCGGCTAACCTCGGCCTTTCCGAGTGACCACAATACCTAAGATGCACTGCGAAATAGCGCTGTGATATCCACCCCCCCCCCTTCCCTTTTAAGAAAGAAAACGAAGTTTCTTCCATCAGGAGGACGCCTCGCCCAACCCCCGTAGGAGTCTGGACGACCGTATGCCACTAACAGCATATACTCATATGAACAGAGAGTGCCATAGTTCTCCACCACCATTGTCGTTACTGCATTCTCCCAGCAACTAAAAACACAACATGAGTATGAAGTAGGTTACCCAAGGTTCTGGCAGTCGTGAAAAATGACAACGACTGTCCCCCTCCAACCCCCCTCCCCCTCCCCCCTGGTCAACCATAACACAGTGCGCTGTACACTAATAGCAACTCTTACATAGGCAAACATTACAGTTGATATCCAAATAGCACCAACAATCTGTCGTAACAAGGTTTAAACATATACCAAATTGCCTTTATGGCGCCAAAATACATGAAATTCATAAGTATCACATTTCGCACAAACATGGTATTAACATTTGAAAGCCACCTCCTCAGTCACCCTCACTGCATTATAAAGCTGTACAGAACAACTTATATTTTATCAGAACAGAACTGGTGGCGTGGGTCAGACTCTACAGTTCGGTTCGCGTTAACCGAAACACCCTAACTGAACGCGAACCCAATACCTATCCCTTGCTATTGCTGGACTATCAGCAGGTGGTTATGGAGCAACGACATGTGTTTCCACCTGACTGCATCACGCGCACCCCACCTATCGGCGAAAGTAACTTGTGCAACCTTGGTATTGTCTCGCAATGACAATACCTCAACGAACTTAACCGGCGCGACCTCATTAAACGCACGTCTGAGTGTGCGCCAGCTAGCACTCAGGGAGATATTGCGGACCCATACCTTGCGGTCACTAGCTATCAGGCCCTCAGATATGCCTCTATTGTTCCTATTCATGTCCCACGGCCCCGGACTGTGAGTATTCATGGGCGCCTGCCGCGAACCCCGTCTCAGGTGTACTTTCTTCTCAGATGGTGATACCTCGACCACCTGATCGTCCGCCTCGGGACTTCGGTGTTGCTGAGCTCCTGCTCCAGCGCTCCCGTGGCGTTATGTTTTCCCTGTACATTGCCGACGATCAAATCGGCGACTGGGTTCTCGAGGACAAACGCGTTCACTCTACCTGAAAGAAATGGGGTGTCCACATTAATACACGCCTGTGGGTAAGACTCAACTTTGCCCCCAAACGTGGTACACTTTACAGTTTTGCCTGTGATCCAGGATTCGTCAATGCACGAACGACGCACACTGACTGTGGTACATCCAGTGTCCTTCAACACCGAGACGGGTTTCTTCTCCACCACACCTTTGTGGAGTGCTACCTTGCCAGTCTCAAGGACCGCCGATATACATGGTACCGCATGTCCGCAGTGTAACACTATATTCTCCTTCGAATGGAATAGACGTCGACACCCCACACAGTCCTCATTGTTGACTGTGTCCAACACAAACGCAGAATTCGAGTGTTCAATTGGGGTAGCACACACATCTGCATTATGTCCCTTACCATTGCACGTGGAACACCGGCGTTCCCTTTTTGATTCGCCACGCAAACTCCTAATAGGACTGCTAACCGGTGACGATCGCGTCTCAGAGTCAGAAGATCGACTCTCTGAGGATCCACTCCTCTGCTTGACCGGTTTCTCTTTATAGTGCCTATCTTCCTTTCGAGACTCGTCAAAGCTCACTTGCTTACGCATTTGGCGCTCTTCTCCATCCCTATCGCTACCAGAGTGTCGGTTGTTCCACCTCGGCTGGAACCTCTGAAGCGTTCTGAGATTACCGTAGTTGCTTCTGAATAGCTGATAGGGCCGAGGTGACCTATTATGTTTCTGTTCTTCGCAGCTATCTGCACCATCTGACTGACTTTTTCACAGTTGGCGCTGAAGTTTGCCGACGCCTGCAACTAAGGCGTCTGACAGACCAGAACGATGGATGGGTTTGCCCGGATGGGCAAGGACATAATGGTAGCCCAACTGTGACATGGAATCAATGTCCTTTGGCTGGCGCTGTTGGAAAAATGGTACCGACTCAGAAGAACAAGACGACAACACTTTGTCCCGTAGCATTAGATCAACCAAGCCATTAAAGTCCTTAGTAATTCCTTCCAACTCAATCCATCTATTCAGCAGAAGCTTGATCTTCGAGATAAAGTCCTCGAAGTCCTGGTCTGCACTTGGCATAGTGTTTCTAAACCGCGTCCGGTACCCGTCCGCTGTCAGGCGGACCTTCCGAAGCAACCGTTCTTTCACCTTGTCATAATCCGCCCGCTCTTCCAGCGGGAGGCTATAAAAAGTCTCCATCGCAGGCCCCACTTGCAATGTGGATAACAGAGATGGCCACTCGTCTCTGTTAGCCTTCCAGGCCACGCAAATGACCTCAAACCTCTCAATGAAGAAGTCCAAACTATCAATCTTGTCTTAAAATTCGGCAGACGTAGCCTAAAGGGACGATGAGACTCCCTCGTAGTCGAGTTCTGACCACTCGCACCGACTTCTAATCTCTTTAACTGTATTTCCTTATCAATCCTCATTCTCTCCTTCTCTAATTCTAACTCTCTATCCTCTTTCATCTTCTTTTCTTGTAATTCGAACTCTCTCTGTTTCAAATCGTTATCTTCTTTCATCTTCTTTTCTTGAAATTCTTTATCTTCTTTCATCTTCTTTTTTTGAAATCCTTTATCTTCGTTCATCTTCTTTTCTTGTAGTTCGAACTCTCTCTGTTCCAAATCGTTATCTTCTTTCATCTTCTTTTCTTGTAGTTCGAACACTTTCTGTTTGAAATTGTTTTCTTCTTTCGTCTTCTTTTCTTGAAATTCTTTATCCTCTTTCATCTTCTTTTCTTGTAATTCGAATTTTCTTCTTTTGAGCTCCAACTCTTCAGCTCGAGTATCTCTTTCCTGCGTTTGCTTCTCAATCTTCTTCTTCTTCAAAGCTTCTTGATTTTCATCTGACTGGTATTCTGCCTTGGCAAAATCCATCAGTTCTTTCCCAGTGTACCCACATTCTTTGCCTATCAGAATGAAACCCTGTAAGTCCATGATGTATACTCAATATTATCTATACCTCTGCTTCTTTTGCTATAGATTCTGACTATGCAACTACTCAATAACATGTACTATAAACCACCTCACTTATATCAACAGATAACTCTCTGCTTACAAAGTATGCAGTAATGAAATATACATAGCAATATCACTGCTCAAAGTACAAACATATGAATGTATATATAATCCACTTCACCCCTCAGTGTATATACAATCCACTTCACCCCTCAATGTATATATATAATCCACTTCACCTCTCAATGTATATATAATCCACTTCACCCCTCAATGTATATATAATCCACTTCACCCCTCAATTCAGTATGACCGTTCTCTGCCTCTTGGCTAATGTCTCCTTACTCTCTAGGTTTGGTCCTTCCGACCACAGTCTCTGTGATACAACTGAAAAGACCCCCACTATAGTCGATAGTTGTATCTCACTAGCTGATAATACCCCTTGGTACCATACCACCTCACTACTGTAAGGAGCACCGACACAAAATTGAACAATAGTCAGCTTTTACACCACAGTATCTTACTAGCACGCACGCTGGTTCTGTACTCTGACAGTATTACAGTTCTACTCAATATGTTTACAAATAGCAAAAATGAACATTCCACAGATGAAAAGACACACACTAAACACCACGATAACTACCAGTCACGACGATAAAAGGTGAGGCAAGATATGAGCAGAGATATACTAATATATACAATGCGTGATGACAACGAGCGAAAACAAGGGATACACGTTAACGTATTTACAAGAAAGCAAGAAGGAACGAGAGATAGCATTACTTAAACACAACAATAGAATTACTGAATGTACAGGACAACTTAAATACGAACCACACCAGTACACCTAACAAATACTGAGCTTGGTATGTTAAGTAGGGCAGTCGCAGGAAACCTTTCTGCCTGACTCCGCCACTAAACACACGCAGCCACACCCTAGAAGAAATCAGTCTAATCCAATCTTTTCCCACAAGTAAGAAAAGGAAGAATTAAACTAGCCACCCGTCCACCCTTGAACTCACAAATATAACATTAAACACAGCAGACTAGAACAACAACTACACTTAACACTGAAGTGCTGAGGGTTATCGCACTAACTAGCCATTAACTGAATAGTACGAATCAAAATCACACTAACTAACATTCAAGCAATAATAACGATGTAGCATATAAATATATTCACCATATAAAGTCACAGACTAAGTCTCTACAAAGAAGGCGAAACACGAAGACAACAAAAGGAAAGCAAGAAAGACAAAACAAATAAGAAAAACCTCAAGAAACAGTCGTTGAAACGAACATAAAAATGCTTATAGCTTTATGCTTACTTAAGACGATCCCAACAGAAAGATCCCAGTAATCTAAAAGACCAGACTGTATGATAAATCGTACCAGATGCATAGACAGAAAAAGAAGACGGAATTGAAGGAGGAAAAAATACAACAAATCACTGTATTCAGATACTCAAACAATAACTTAACTGACGATCCAGCGATGCACCTCCACGTAGCTCCTCATACACGGATGATGGTAATTGACAACATCACTAACTCGTCTCCACAAACTTGTAAACATCCAAACGTAAACAATGTTCTTCACGGTGTTATCACAGCACTGTCCACAGTAAGAATAACGACCGTATCCGCAATAATGTCCTGATGACAAGACTTCTTCAGTAGACTATGTGCCAGAAAATAACGAACAAGTCCTTTGGCACGATGATGCGTATAATATTTGAGTAAAGTTCAACACTACGTCACTTCTTAGGAGGACCCAGCAGTCTTCACTCTTCAGCACAGTATATTCCAGGACGACTCAGATCAGCAGGCTTCGGTAACTGGCATCCCTTCAAACGGTACTAGGGCCACGAAAGAGGCATGGGTAGGCTCCCACTGGAAAGGCACATCGGTAAGGCATGATGACGACAGAACTTGGCAGGAACACGGGAATGTAATGTTCCCCAGGTAGGTAGAGCAGTACGAACGATGATATTGCTGCAGGTTGGCTACATGCACGACAAAGGTTGCGATGATCTAGACCATGATCCAGATAAGAGGAGTTACACACACCCTGAGATGCCACCACCACTATTGACACTACCAATACCAACAAATATTGACGGTCTAATCTCTTCTGACGACACCAGAGCCCAAATACTGCCCCCAAAGTAGGTCAAATACCGCGACGGGTCACACCTGATCGAACACAGTTCACTGCTACTGTCTAACACCAGAAAACAAACACACTGCCGTGAACACTGGAAAACACGATGAAGTGTACACAATGCTGCTATAAACCTCTATATATACGTGTGCATAGAAACTTCTAGCCTATGCTGTAAAATATTGGTCCCATGGCCTCTAAAGAATCGGACAAGAGCTCACCAGCTGTCAGGAACCACTTATCGTGGAGAACACTCCACTGGTTACACCACTGCAGTGTGGATTTATAATAACAAATAAAGGCTCGTTCTTCCAAAGGTACAACCACACAACAATGGCTGACATAAGAAATAACACCTTCAACAGGTACTTCCCTTTAATTATTTACACACACAATAAGGCCTCACACGGCCAATCAACGCATCACATACAATAATGAAAAAACCACTGTAAACTTGCCTAAGCAGCTTAATCTATCAGCATCATACACGAAGGTACGACTTACAACAAGAACGCTGCAATGAATATCGCTCACCTGAGCGGCAAAACTGTGACAATGACACACTTTCATCATTGACATCTTATTAAACTACGGCCTGTAGAAATTACAACCTAGACCCTTCACTGCTCTAGAATTACAACGTAAATATCAACCAGGACCGAAATATGGCAAGCAGTCAGTTAATAGTCCATAATCTGAACCACACAGCAATCTCGCTGGGAAAAAGGGAAATATGCGTCCTTCCTGGACGAAGGCTAGTTTGTGACCCACCCGAACTTTGCGCATTTTTCCTCCGACTTCCGGTAGTCACATGACCCACCGGTTCGGCTGATCTCGGCCTTTCCGAGTGACCACAATACCTAAGATGCACTGCGAAATAGCGCTGTGATATATATATATATATATATATATATATATATATATATATATATATATATATATATATATATATATATATATATATATATATATATATATAGAGAGAGAGAGAGAGAGAGAGAGAGAGAGAGTTATGTGTACATCTGAAGAGCCAATAGGAACCGTAATAATAATAATAAGAAGAAGAAGAATTTCGCTGAAATAAATCAGCTGGGGGCTTGAAGGACCTAAATCATACAATATACATCTTCACAAAAGGCGGCAGGTCAGATAAAAAGTTAACGTGCTCAGACTAATTCAGCATTGTTCTTGACTTCTGAAATATCTTTTTAAACTCACTCGAGGTAGAAGCATCATTATCCTTCTATCTACAACTCTGCAAAGAGTAATCGTGTGCGAAGGTAGACATCTTTGAAGACCCACATTAGAAACTCTTGGTTTTTGCCACTGTTGAACCACTACTGCAGGGCAAGGGAAGGCAACCCGTGACAATTATCACCATCATTATCATCATCATTCTCCTTGTCAGTTCATATGGAACATAAAGTCTCAAGACTAACATATAGCCAGGCATACAGTATCATCAAGACTAACATATAGCCAGGCATACAGTATCATCAAGACTAACATATAGGCAGGCATACAGTATCATCAAGACTAACATATAGCCAGGCATACAGTATCATCAAGACTAACATATAGGCAGGCATACAGTATCATCAAGACTAACATATAGCCAGGCATACAGTATCATCAAGACTAACATATAGGCAGGCAAAAGTATCATCAAAACTAACATATAGACAGGCATACAGTATCATCAAGACTAACATATAGGCAGGCATACAGTATCATCAAGACTAACATATAGGCAGGCATACAGTATCATCAAGACTAACATATAGGCATACAGTATCATCAAGACTAACATATAGGCAGGCATACAGTATCATCAAGACTAACATATAGGCAGGCATACAGTATCATCAAGACTAACATATAGGCAGGCTTATAGTATCATCAAGAAAAACATATAGGCAGGCATAGAGTATCATCAAGACTAACATATAGGCAGGCATACAGTATCATCAAGACTAACATATAGGCAGGCATACAGTATCATCAAGACTAACATATAGGCATACAGTATCATCAAGACTAACATATAGGCAGGCATACAGTATCATCAAGACTAACATATAGGCAGGCATACAGTATCATCAAGACTAACATACAGTATCATCAAGACTAACATATAGGCAGGCATACAGTATCATCAAGACTAACATATAGGCAGGCATACAGTATCATCAAGACTAACATATAGGCAGGCATACAGTATCATCAAGACTAACATATAGGCAGGCATACAGTATCATCAAGACTAACATATAGGCAGGCATACAGTATCATCAAGACTAACATATAGGCAGGCATACAGTGACATCAAGACTAACATATAGGCAGGCATACAGTATCATCAAGACTAACATATAGGCATACAGTATCATCAAGACTAACATATAGGCAGGCATACAGTATCATCAAGACTAACATATAGGCAGGCATACAGTATCATCAAGACTAACATATAGGCAGGCATACAGTATCATCAAGACTAACATATAGGCAGGCATACAGTATCATCAAGACTAACATATAGGCAGGCATACAGTATCATCAAGACTAACATATAGGCAGGCATACAGTATCATCAAGACTAACATATAGGCAGGCATACAGTATCATCAAGACTAACATATAGGCAGGCATACAGTATCATCAAGACTAACATATAGGCAGGCATACAGTATCATCAAGACTAACATATAGGCAGGCATACAGTATCATCAAGACTAACATATAGGCAGGCATACAGTATCATCAAGACTAACATATAGGCAGGCATACAGTATCATCAAGACTAACATATAGGCAGGCATACAGTATCATCAAGACTAACATATAGGCAGGCATACAGTATCATCAAGACTAACATATAGGCAGGCATACAGTATCATCAAGACTAACATATAGCCAGGTATACAGCATCATCAAACAGAACATATAGGCAGGCACTAACATATAGGCAGGCATACAGTATCATCAAGACTAACATATAGGCAGGCATACAGTATCATCAAGACTAACATATAGGCAGGCATACAGTATCATCAAGACTAACATATAGGCAGGCATACAGTATCATCAAGACTAACATATAGGCAGGCATACAGTATCATCAAGACTAACATATAGGCAGGCATACAGTATCATCAAGACTAACATATAGGCAGGCATACAGTATCATCAAGACTAACATATAGGCAGGCATACAGTATCATCAAGACTAACATATAGGCAGGCATACAGTATCATCAAGACTAACATATAGGCAGGCATACAGTATCATCAAGACTAACATATAGGCAGGCATACATTATCATTTAACTAACATATAGGCATACAGTATCATGAAGACTAACATATAGGCAGGCATACAGTATCATCAAGACTAAAATATAAGCAGGCATACAGTACAATCAAGACTAACATATAGGCAGGCATACAGTATCATCAAGACTAACATATAGGCAGGCATACAGTATCATTTAACTAACATATAGGCATACAGTATCATCAAGACTAACATATAGGCAGGCATACAGTATCATCAAGACTAACATATAGGCAGGCATACAGTATCATCAAGACTAACATATAGGCAGGCATACAGTATCATTTAACTAACGCTGACATTGTAAACAATAAGTAACAGTTATATAACAAAGGACACACGCGCATCCTTGTGATTCCTCCAGAGACGTTTGAAAACATAAAACCACTGCTTTAACCAGGCGCCCACAAAGCTTGTCGGTAGATTAGGACGACGCTGTGTACGAGATTTGTAACGTCTTTCTCTAAAACATTGCTTCAGAAACCACCAGTGACAGAACATTAATGAATGGCGTTGGCGTTCCCTCCCAACGATAGATAAATGACTAAGACGTAGTTATATAAAGACATCAATCAAACAGGCACGTGTAAAAATAATGAATGGAAAGGGCTAAACACATCAATAGTCGAGGCCTACAACAATTATAGAGGGGAAAAAATTAATCAACGTACATTCAGGCAATGATAGCACGAGTAGATTCGAACTGAAACCTAATTACAGAGAATTCAGAATCAATAACGCCGGGCGAGCTGTTGTGAGGGGGAGTCAGTGGGTGACTCGATTTGGGGGAAATATTCAAAGTAGATCTAGCTTTGATGACTGATATTGTAGACAATGTGTGACTCATGTATTTTAGGGTGATTTCGGATGTGAAGTGAGGGCAGGGATTGTTATGTGTGATGTGAGGTGAGGTTCGATATTGCTGTACGTGATGTGAGGTGAGGACAGGTAGTATTAGGAGTCGTCCACATATGACGTCACGGAATTTTTGCCAATTTTTTTAACCACTCTACCCCCCCCCCCCACACCCCCTTTTTGGGTTACATTTCGTCACAAAAATGTATCCTCTCCCCCCACCCCTTTACTTAATGTCACAAATATCTTTTCCCCACCCCGCCCCTTATTTGCTCCTTACTTGTTTGCGCTACTGACCAGAAACATGGTCATCGAATGTCAATTAGTCATCATTATTATCGTCTTTCAAGTCCCTAAGGAACATATGCTTTACACCAAGTCTTCCTGTCCTGTGTCAAGTCTTCCTGTCCTGTGTCAAGTCTTCCTGTCCTGTGTCAAGTCTTCCTGTCCTGTGTCAAGTCTTCCTGTCCTGTGTCAAGTCTTCCTGTCCTGTGTCAAGTCTTCCTGTCCTGTGTCAAGTCTTCCTGTCCTGTGTCAAGTCTTCCTGTCCTGTGTCAAGTCTTCCTGTCCTGTGTCAAGTCTTCCTGTCCTGTACCAAGTCTTCCTGTCCTGTGTCAAGTCTTCCTGTCCTGTGTGAAGTCTTTCTGTCCTGTGCCAAGTCTTCCTGTCCTGTGTCAAGTCTTCCTGTCCTATGTCAAGTCTTTCTGTCCTGTGTCAAGTCTTCCTGTCCTGTGCCATCAAGTCTTCATGTCCTGTGTCAAGTCTTCCTGTAGTGTGTCAAGTCTTCCTGTCCTGTGTCAAGTCTTCCTGTCCTGTGTCAAGTCTTCCTGTCTAGTGCCATCAAGTCTTCCTGTCTTGTGTCAAGTCTTCCTGTCCTGTGTCAAGTCTTCCTGTCCTGTGTCAAGTCTTCCTGTCCTGCGCCATCAAGTCTTCCTGTCCTGTGTCAAGTCTTCCTGTCCTGTGTCATCAAGTCTTCCTGTCCTGTGTCAAGTCTTCCTGTCATGTGTCAAGTCTTCCTGTCCAGTGCCATCAAGTCTTCCTGTCCTGTGTCAAGTCTTCCTGTCTTGTGTCAAGTCTTCCTGTCCTGTGCCATCACCTCAAGATCTTTCTAAATCTTCTACATCACCTTCATGTCTTGTCTCTAGTTCTCTTCTCTGTGTGTCCCTGACCTACTTCTGCCTCTCTTACCCTGGGGATTCCAGAACAAGGACTGCCTGGTAAAGCTATCAGCAGGTTTGCTCACTGTGTGTGTCCTATCTCACTGTATGTCCTATCTCACTGTGTGTCCTATCTCACTGTGTGTCCTATCTCACTGTGTGTCCTATCTCACTGTGTGTCCTATCTCACTGTGTGTCCTATCTCACTGTGTGTCCTATCCATCTCCAGGGTCATCTTCTTATGTCTTGTTCTTCTGTCACTTGTCTGGTTCACGTCATCAGTTCCACATTAGAGATCTTGTCATACCACTACAATCTTCTGTTTTAGGCAACCACCCATTTATGAGAGCCTCACGTGGTTAGAGCGCGGTCTCACGCGACAAAGGTAGCAAGTTGGAAACACGGTGGCGTCACGCCACAGTCTACCCAATTGTAAATGGATACCTATCTCTGCTCTTGGGTTAGGAAAGGTAAAGGCAGCCAGGAAAGGAACTGGTTACCCCATCTCTCGAAGCTCGTCATAGTAACGTGAAGTCTCTAACACTTCAACCCCCCCCCCCCCCCCCCCCCCTTTTCTGCTATGAGAATACTTCTTTTTGTTTCAGAGCCGACTGACTTGACATTTACGTTAACGATTTTGATTTTTGTGCTGGACTTGACTTCTTTTGATCTCCATTTATTTCTCAATCCAATGAAAGCTCCTTTAGCATTCTGTATTTTTATTTTGATATCATTGTCTGTTCCTCCAACTGTCTATATTGTCTGTTCCTCCAACTGTCTATATTGTCTGTTCCTCCAACTGTCTATATTGTCTGTTCCTTCAACTGTCTATATTGTCTGTTCCTTCAACTGTCTATATTATAGCCGAGGTATATGTATGATTCTACATCTTCTAGTCATGTTCCTCCAACTGTCTATATTGTCTGTTCCTTCAACTGTCTATATTATAGCCGAGGTATATGTATGATTCTACTTCTTGTACTCATGTTCCTCCAACTGTCTATATTATAGCCGAGGTATTTGTATGATTCTACATGTTGTAGTGATGTTCTTCCAACTGTCTATATTATAGCCGAGGTATATGTATGATTCTACATCTTGTAGTCATATTCCTCCAACTGTCTATATTATAGCCCAGGTATATGTATGATTCTACATCTTGTACTCATGTTCCTCTAACTGTCTATATTATAGCCCAGGTATATGTATGATTCTACATCTTGTAGTCATGTTCCACCAACTGTCTATATTATAGCCGAGGTATATGTATGATTATACATCTTGTAGTGTTGTTCCTCCAACTGTCTATATTATAGCCGAGGTATTTGTATGATTCTACATCTTGCAGTCATGTTCCTCCAACTGTCTATATTATAGCCGAGGTATATGTATGATTCTACATCTTGTTGTGATGTTCCTCCAAATGTCTATATTATAGCCAAGATATATGTATGATTCTTCATTTTGTAATAATGTTCCTCCAACTGTCTATATTATAGCCGAGGTATATGTATGATTCTACATCTTGTAGTCATGTTCCTCCAACTGTCTATATTATAGCCGAGGTATATGTATGATTCTACATCTTGTAGTCATGTTCCTCCAACTGTCTATATTATAGAACAGGTATATGTATGATTCTACTCGTACATCTTGTACTCATGTTCTTCCAACTGTCTATATTATAGCCCAGGTATATGTATGATTCTACATCTTGTAGTCATGTTCCACCAACTGTCTATAATATAGCCTATGTATATGTATGATTCTACATCTTGTAGTCATGTTCCTCCAACTGTCTATATTATAGCCGAGGTATGTGTATGATTCTACATCTTGTAGTCATGTTCCTCCAACTGGCTATATTATAGATGAGGTATATGTATGATTCTACAATACGCAACTTTAGATTTCCATTATATTTTCCAGAGTAATACTAACGACCTTCCTTGGTGATTCACATTTTTGTCTTTTTTTTTTAAAACTTGTATACACTTAGACTAGTTCTTTCTTTGTGTTGTCTACTAAGCAGACCCTGAAGACGACGCTTTGGTCATAATGTAGACTTGACCTTTACCGTTTGTCTCAGAAAGATGTCACTGGTTGCCTCCCCTTAGCCCTGCAGTAGTGGTCCAGCAGTGGCCAAAACTCAAGAGTAACTGATGTGGGTCTTCAAAGGTGTTTACTTTTGCACAAGATTACTCTTGGCAGAGTTGTAGGTAGAAGGATAATGATGCTTTTACCTCCAGGGAGTTTCCATAAGATATTCAGAAACGCGAGAACAATACTGTATTGGCTGAGCACGTTAACTCTTGGATCTGCCGACAACTTTTGTGAAGGATAGGGTTATCTTATAATTCGTTAGCTCGTTCAAACCCCCAGCTGAGTTAATTCAGCGAATTTCCTCTTATTATTATTTAGTAGCTCTGAATGAGTGTATTTAAGAAATTGTCTGAGACAAACGGATACAACACATTCAAAATGATTAAATCAACTTTAAATTCGGATAGATATAAATAACAAATTTAATAATCACTAAGGTTTTAACAGTTATTTAAAAAATTAGATATTCTTTAACAAAAATTGATCATCATCATATGATGTTAATGGGGAATTATATAAATGGAAATTTCACTTGGTAGCTTTTATTTTACTACTTAGCTGCCAATGAAGCTTCTGCTCCCGCTGGTGTTTTGGTTCTTCGCAGATAGATGACTGGATTGCTCACGTTCCTGGTCAAGATTAAGAGTTGCATCACGTTCCAAGTAGAATCAGGGAGTAACTGCAAAGAGGGTCCCACGTCTCTAAGACCCGTCTGATGATGGTGTCTAGCGCAACTTCAGGTCACTTAAACCCTCACTTGTCCCAGACATAGTACCCTCAACTGGTACCACCAACTAGTATGACAAAAGAACAGAACCGAATACCCTCTGAGTATTGAGTTTCCCGACACATACTTATGTGCCCCTCTCTTTCCATTCCACCATCCCATCTATTTAAGAACTTTTATCCTCTCTGAGAATTAATCTTAATCCCAGTGGGCGAAAAACTATCTTTACATTTAGAATGAAAAGTTTTATATTTAACTTTAGCTGAAAATTTTAACAATATAGTTTTAATATGTTTACATTTACATTGGTTGAAAATGTTGTAAACTTTCATTGCAGTTAGAGTAATATGTTTTACATTTACACTGGTTGAATAGGTTGAAGCTTTCATTACATTCAGAGTGAATATGTTTTACATTTAAATGGTTGAAAAGGTTGAAACTTTCATTACATTTAGAGTGAATATGTTTTACATTTATACTGATTGAAAAGGTTAATAATATAACAAGTATGTACATCATTTCTTTCATCATTCCCTCCCTGCTCCATATGGAACTTAGGACTACTTCTGCTGTTGGTTCATTATAAGAAACTCGCAATAAAGCAGTCACCAGCCCTGGCAGTGGTGGTTCATGAAATCATCATTCTATATGCTGTGGTTGTCAGCCTCAAATGACTTGGGCATCCACCAGAAGTTTTCACATATTAATATTTACGTATTAGTTCACATGTTAACCATGAAAAAATATAGAATTCAAAATGTACAACTTACGCCAATCTTTAGGCTCACAGACTGCTGGCTCAGAGAAATAAAGGCACTTGTAGAGGCCTCTTACACTTGGTCTCGGGTGTTGTTACTTTAACAATAAGTTCCTACTTTGACTTGTCTTTCACTTTCCTCAGATTCCAGTTTTTCGTGTTAAAAGAGTAGAGTTTTTCCTGGGCTTTTAAGTCCTGAGAATGCTCAAACAAGATCCAGTCTGATAAATGAAAGCTGATTTTAATCTTTACTCTGGCAAGGTCTGGTTGTCTTTTTGGCGCGAGTGAATTTTCACAGAGTTCTTACTCTGGCTGATGTGTCAGATTATATTGCCTGTCTTCCCTGGCAAAGGTATTGTCTCCCAAATATGGATGGAAAACATCCGATCCTCTCTCGGCAATGTTTACAAATAACTTCTTACATCTGCCCGGACTATTACAACGTTTCCGCTCAGGTGTGACCGACTGATAAGTGCATGTCTATAATATGTCCACAGACGGGTAATTTATCGCCCGGCACGCCTTAGGTAAACCCAACGCTCAGTCGTTGACCAGCCTTCTGGGTTCATGACGAATTATCACTGAGAGGGGGGTAAGATGATATGAAAGTACTAAATACCTGCTTGATAGCAAAGAAAGAAAATGGGCGACCACGGAAATTTAGTATCCAAAAAAATGTTAACTAAATACTACCGGAGAGCAAAAGAGATCGACCCAATGTTTCTGTGACAAAAGACTTTCACTCCTTATTGTCGTTCAACGTAGACGTCCATATAGCGCCTGATGTAGATTATGTCTGGACACTGGTCAGTGATGCTTCTTTCCTGCTTCACATCATATAATATTAAATATAGGGACATTTCCCCGATCAATAGGTGTTCTTGCGTCTCGCTCCAATGATTCAGCGTTGCACTGTGTTGCGCGTCTCAGGTAAATAGCTATTCCAACATTTCGTACTTAGTATAAATCTAGTGGTGCCCTGTTTAGCTTCCGGGGGTCTGTGACAAGACAAAGAAAAAAATAGGATTGCTGCATACTCATTCATATTGAACAATGAATATATAAATGTTACAAACACACCCTTTATATGTGTGTAATATTTATTTATTTGCTGCATACAGGCTTCCGGTTTCCCTTTTTTTTTGTTTAAATGTATATATCGTACTGTGCGAGTATTCAAAGTTGGGCGTAGGACTTACAACCTCATCAGGACTTACAACCTCATCAGGACTTACAACCTCATCAGGACTTACAGCCTCATCAGGACTTACAACCTCATCAGGACTTACAACCTCATCAGGTCAAACAAATTGCCAGTCAAACCACTGCTGCAGGATCATGTGAATACTTGGTACAGGATTCCTACAAGTCAACCAGCTTCAGTTGTGGCTCTATGCTCTATAAGGTGCGCTGAAGAAAGTGCTGATGATGTGGTACCTAGTGAACGTCCGATTGGTTCAGCAGTTAGAGCTCTTTCCTCTGGCGGCACAGGTACTGGGTTCCGGGGTTCAAAACCTGGTAGCGTCACGCGCTAGTCCTCCCAGCTGTAAATGAGTGTCTGACTTTGTTCTTGGGTAAGGAAGGCTACTATTCATCCCACGGCATCAATTTGGACCTAGTCAGAGAAACTTCTAACACTTCATTTCCTTAAAGCAGTTTTTGCTATTGGGACTGCCTTTATATTTTTACCTAGGGTGCCTAGTAAGTACTATGTCCATCAGTCTGTCTATGTTTTAAATTGTCCGCGCGATGGAAGCGTTCAACCTACATTTTCTTACTCGTCAAAAAACTCGGACTCCAGAAATAGTGATAAAGCACAGTGGGGGTGAGAGATAATGGTTGTTATCATAGACACACGATCATTCCAGAACGAAGAACTTAGATCTCTGGATTTTAGAGCGAAAAAACTTTGAGACGAAAGGGGAAAGACTAAGTGGACGATAAGAAAGAATGAGCGCTATAAAGCAAATAGAAATATGTGATGTAGAAGAAAATTATATTTGAACTGAGTATGTCACACAACAAACCGGAAAAAATAGGATTTAATGACAAAATGAACAGTATGTTAGCATAACTGGTGTAACTGGGGTCGGCTTAAAGTAGATCAGATGTACCGGTAGATCAGAAGGTGCAGTTTAGTAGATCTCTAGGTGACGGAGAAGGAAAATAGGAAGGATTTAATTGTTAAACACATTTCGGACTAGCTTTCCTGCCGGCATTTAAACACGTGGTACCCCCTGGATCAGGGTACGTTCTATCATTCCCAGTCAAAATCATGATCTAGCTAACATACAATCACTTTAATTGTCAAGTATATCACATAGGAACTCAATGTTTTTCTTTTTAAACTGAAATCAACAGTCGGTAAAAATATCATTTAGTTTAAGTTTAGCCACAACCTTTCTCTCTCTCCCCCCCCCCACCCTTTATTTTCTCTGGTAATAAAACTGCAGGAATTGTAGGAAATAGATCGGCCGCCGATAGAGATAACAGATACATACAGGCTACATTTATTCCAAATTCCGAAAACTCTGAAAACCGAAAACAGACATGATTTAATCAAGGTAGATTTTTAGATACCTCACTGTTTCTGAAGTAGATACACATAGCTCCTGTGTTGCCTGTCGCTGTCTTACAGCGTGTATGGATGTATAGGAGATGATAGAAGGCATTTGTAAGATTGGTGTGGTGTTAGGGATAACTGCATGAAAAACCTTCTATGACAGCATGACCGAGAGAGTACAGTCTAGTAAGGGGCAGGTATCGCATGGGAGTGAAGAAATATGAGCATGGTATCAGAAGCGTGACCCGAGGGTAAGGTGTAAATTGTCTGAGCGGAAGTAACGGATGCCAATCACTAGGAGCAAAAGTACAGTAGTCACTTATCGAGGCTCTGGAAGAGAAGGTTGTTAGTACTCGACTGATTCATGTCACTTCGTACCAAAGACTCTTCATCGTCAGAAAGGAACCAGCTAACAGTGACATACAAGAAGAAACAAAGGTCAAGACGTCTAGACCGGACTCCTGAGTCTGTCAAGTTCAAGACAGTGACCGCTAAATTAAAGTCATACCCCGGAAGTTATGTTAAAAATCAATGCCCATAAGGTTTTTACTTCAAGTCGGCATGTACAGCTTGTAGAAATGTATTTGTCCGAAAATTTGAGGAAGATCACAAATCACATGGAGAAGGAAATTAGATGTAGATATGACAGAGGTAAAGATGACATAGACAGACCTATGTCCATGATAGCATCATTAACATTAGCATAGTTAACATTAGCATAGTTAACATTAGCATAGTTAACATTAGCATAGTTAACATTAGCATAGTTAACATTAGCATAGTTAACATTAGCATTGTTAACATTAGCATAGTTAACACAGGACAGGAAGATTTGGCTTGTAATTGTTGACAGGCTGTGCTCCACAGGAAGCTGAGATATCATGTTTTTATTACCCAGATGTCGCGAGGAACAAGGAACAAACATTGGCCATGAAATACGACTTTTATCGCAACAAACATAACCACATACACAAATACATTTGCACACAATTAAAAACAGGATCTCGTCCCAAAGAACGGATAAAAAAATCAGCCATAAAATACGAGTGTCTCAAGCAGCAAAAACAGAAAGTTAGCCAAGAAACGTTGTGTTCCAATCAGCAAAAATTGACAATTAATCAAGAAATGTTGGTGTTCCAATCTTCAACAACAGAAAATTAATCAAGAGACGTAGGTATCCCAATTTGCTAACATAGAAATTAGCCTATAAACTTAAGTGTCCTAATCCGCTAACATGAAAATTAGCATGTAAACGATGGTGTCCCAATCAGCTAACATAGAAATTAGCCTAGAAACATAGGTGTTCCAATCCGTTAACATGAAAATTAGCCAAGAATTGAAGGTATCCCAGTCATCTAACATAGAAATTAGCCAAGAAACGTAGGTGCCCCAATCAACAAATACAGGAAAATTAGCCTAGGCGCGTGGGTGACTAGCATAATAGAAAATTAACCAGAAAACGCAGATGTCCGAAGTAGGAGAAATCCCGCTCCCACATCTCACACCAGCAGACAACCAATTTGCAGACGAGGTCTAGCGACGTCTGTTCTAAGAGCTGACGCGATGAGCGGTCCCCTCACGGCAAACTTCCCGCTCACAGGCACTGTCTGCTCATCTTTCTCTTGGCCTGGTGTTCATCACTTGCCTTCATGCAGCGCGTGAGTGCCGAGATTATTTGCAATAAATGATTGATAAACTGTTTCCGCTGGTTGTTGCTTAAGACATTCTTAAAGGCAGGTTACCGGACATTTAACTGACTAATAAATTATTAAAGTCACTTAGTCCAAAATGTGCGACACGTGTTAATCTTGACAATTTCGTGAGCGGATTTGGATTCAAGTAAAATTTCCTGAAGCAGGTGGAAGATACTTAGACAGGTAGGCGTGCTGTCAAAGTGTCATGTCCATTGTTGGTGTAATTAATTGTTAATACAAGGTTTGATCATTAATATTGTTCCAGCATAATTTAAAGCGGAATAAGATGAGAAAGATTCGATTAGTGTTAATATTTCGTGTAAATATACTTTTTCTCATATTTAGACCTTTACTAGTGTCTTTGGCGGGAGTCTGAGGAGACAAAAAGTGAATAAGACTACATTACACCCTCAGGCATTGTTCTTACAGGAGACAGGCATTGTTCTTACAGGAGACAGACTCAGGCATTGTTCTTACAGGAGACAGGCATTGTTCTTACAGGAGACAGGCATTGTTCTTACAGGAGACAGACTCAGGCATTGTTCTTACAGGAGACAGGCATTGTTCTTACAGGAGACAGGCATTGTTTTTACATGAGACAGGCATTGTTCTTACAGGAGACAGGCATTGTTCTTACAGGAGACAGACATTGTTCTTACAGGAGGCAGACATTGTTCTTACAGGAGACAGGCATTGTTCTTACAGGAGACAGGCATTGTTCTTACAGGAGACAGGCATTGTTCTTATAGGAGACAGACATTGTTCTTACAGAAGACATACTCAGCCATTGTTCTTACAGGAGACAGACATTGTTCTTACAGGAGACATACTCAGGCATTGTTCTTACAGGAGACAGGCATTGTTCTTACAGGAGACAGACTCAGGCATTGTTCTTACAGGAGACAGACATTGTTCTTACAGGAGACATACTCAGGCATTGTTCTTACAGGAGACAGGCATTGTTCTTACAGGAGACAGACATTGTTCTTACAGGAGACACACTCAGGCATTGTTCTTACAGGAGACAGGCATTGTTCTTACAGGAGACACTCAGGCATTGTTCTTACAGGAGACAGGCATTGTTCTTACAGGAGACAGGCATTGTTCTTACAGGAGACACTCAGGCATTGTTCTTACAGGAGACAGACTCAGACATTGTTCTTACAGGAGACAGACTCAGGCATTGTTCTTACAGGAGACAGACTCAGGCATTGTTCTTACAGGAGACAGACCCAGGCATTGTTCTTACAGGAGACAGGCATTGTTCTTACTGGAGACAGACATTGTTCTTACAGGAGACATACTCAGGCATTGTTCTTACAGGAAACAGACTCAGGCATTGTTCTTACAGGAGACAGACTCAGGCATTGTTCTTACAGGAGACAGACTCAGGCATTGTTCTAACAGGAGACAGACTCAGGCATTGTTCTTACAGGAGACAGACTCAGGCATTGTTCTTACAGGAGACAGGCATTGTTCTTACAGGAGACACTCAGGCATTTTTCTTACAGGAGACAGACTCAGGCATTTTTCTTACAGGAGACAGACTCAGGCATTGTTCTTACAGGAGACAGACTCAGGCATTGTTCTTACAGGAGACAGACTCAGGCATTGTTCTTACAGGAGACAGACTCAGGCATTGTTCTTACAGGAGACAGACTCAGGCATTGTTCTTACAGGAGACAGACATGCGTTTATGTAAAGGCCTGGCAAACTCATCTTGTAAAACAAATTGCTAGAGAAATCAGTTACACAATCATATGAAAGCTTTAGTGCAGGCTTCCTGCTAGGAAACCAGCTACCAGAGGCGGCACCGTGTCCTAGACAGCAGTAGACAGGCGGCACCGTGTCCTAGACAGCAGTAAACAGGCGGCAACTAATGAACAAGTCAATATAAAAACTGGAGTTCTCTATTTTTGCAATACAAGTTTAAATAGTTTTGTGAAATTAATTTTGTTCCAGATTCTAAACCCATGCAAAATAAAAATACGTTGCCTGTTTGAGACAATTCTATTTTTCTTGTAGTTTCCAATAAATAATAGTCTTGATCAACCCAAAAAAAATACACGATAGCTCAAACTTCATGCACTCATCGAGTGCCGTGTTGTTTAGTACTAGCGATCATTTCATATTGTCTCAAGTAACATGAATCAGTCGAATCTTCAATATCCTCCCATACTTCGTGGTCAGGTTGCTGAAGTATTTCGCGCGCGCTGTCTCTCTCTCTCTCACTCACTTTCTCTCACTCTCTCTCTCACTATCTGTGTATGTGTGTGTGTGTGTTTGTGAATTGAACCTACCAGCTGCTACAAGGGTTTCTAGTTTTCCACTTCTCAACATGACATGTTCACAGAACGTAGGCTGTGCTTTATCTTGTTGATTAATTGAAGATAAAGTGAAAAAATGGGTAGTTTAACTCTCTCTCTCTCTCGCTCTCTGTCCCACTCACCTGAGGTTTTTACAGAGGTTAAAATCGACGCCAATCATTTCTTTCTACATACGATGTTTAAAACAAACAATACACATACTTATGTGAACAAATCTCGTCATCTTTGTTTCAAATTGTTGGGCATTGGTTAAAGAATATTTTGATGCGCTGGACGTCGTTTATGGGCAAATAATTTTGTTTTGTATTAAGTACAGTTTTGACATAGCATCTGGTTATAACTCCACGTACCTTGCGCCATTGGGGTGAGTAATGTACCATAGCGGGTCTCGCTGTACGGCTCCTTGGGTCATTGGGGGGTGAGTAATGTACCATAGCGGGTCTCGCTGTACGGCTCCTTGGGTCATTGGGGTGAGTAATGTACCATAGCGGGTCTCGCTGTACGGCTCCTTGCGTCATTGGGGTGAGTAATGTACCATAGCGGGTCTCGCTGTACGGCTCCTTGGGTCATTGGGGTGAGTAATGTACCATAGCGGGTCTCGCTGTACGGCTCCTTGGGTCATTGGGGTGAGTAATGTACCATAGCGGGTCTCGCTGTACGGCTCCTTGGGTCATTGGGGTGAGTAATGTACCATAGCGGGTCTCGCTGTACGGCTCCTTGGGTCATTGGGGTGAGTAATGTACCATAGCGGGTCTCGCTGTACGGCTCCTTGCGTCATTGGGGTGAGTAATGTACCATAGCGGGTCTCGCTGTATGGCTCCTTGGGTCATTGGGGTGAGTAATGTACCATAGCGGGTCTCGCTGTACGGCTCCTTGGGTCATTGGGGTGAGTAATGTACCATAGCGGGTCTCGCTGTACGGCTCCTTGGGTCATTGGGGTGAGTAATGTACCATAGCGGGTCTCGCTGTACGGCTCCTTGGGTCATTGGGGTGAGTAATGTACCATAGCGGGTCTCGCTGTACGGCTCCTTGCGTCATTGGGGTGAGTAATGTACCATAGCGGGTCTCGCTGTATGGCTCCTTGGGTCATAATCAGCTGCTATCGTTACATTTAAGGTCGGCTGCAGCAGTGGATCTCCAACCCTCTTTCAGTTGTAGATCCTTTGCCTTCTTTACGATACATACATGATCAGACCCATTACATGATCAGACCCATTACATGATCAGACCCATTACATGATCAGACCCATTACATGATCAGACCCATTACATGATCAGACCAAATCACTTCTATCTTCTTCTATGCCACCATATGCCTCTAGTGGGCCATACACTTTGCTATTTCGCTTCTTGAGCCGTTGATTCTTTCAGATTTTTCCGCTTCACTCACCCTCTAAGTCTTTGTGTACAATAGGTATGGGCATCCCCTAATGTAGGATTACTCCTGCCTCCTTCACTTTGTTTAGCCACTCAGCCAAGACTGTTGTCCAGGATATAGCCAACGCCGTACACAAGCGGTATTCGTGAAATTCGTGGAAATATAAAAGTTAGACCTTACGCTGTCCCAATCAGGCCGAGATTCCAAACGCCGCTGGATAAACAGCTTAGTCACAACCATAATTACACTATCTATCTTCTTACTTACTTAGTAGTTCCCCTTCTACCGTGAGGTGTATAGGTTTGGAAGAGAGAGCGCCAGACTATCCTATCGGCTGTCTTCCTCCTGGCCTGGTTCCATTCTAGTCCTCGGTCCTTCAAAGATTGTCTAATGTTGTCCTCCCAGCGGACTCTGGGTCGTCCTGCGGGTCTGGATCCCTGGCTCTGGGTTTCCCATGCTTGTCGTGGTAGCCGATCTTCTCCCATTCTGCAGACATGGCCAAACCATCTTAATTGGGACTGTTCTACTTGGGTCTGCAGGGGGTGGGATTTTAAGCCTTGACGTATCGTCTGGTAGCGGACCATGTCTCTTCTTGTTACTTCAACCATCTTCCTCAGATACCTCATTTCTGAGGTTTGGATCTGGCTTTTGTGGGTTGTAGTCATTGCCCATGACTCGCATCCATATGTCAAGACAGGGACATAGGTGGAGCGGTATATAGCCATCTTCGTTTTCTTACCAACCTCTCTCTTGCTGAGGAAATCTCGATTTATGGCCTGAAAAAGTCTCCCAGCTGCTGCTTTTCGAGTGGCCAACTCTTCTTTGATGCCTCCCTTTCGGTCTATAATAGCTCCGAGGTATTTAAAGCGGTCGACCTGCTCCAGGACCTGTTCTCCCAGCTTAATCTGATGTCTTCTTTCTTCTCGTGATATCACCATGGATTTTGTCTTAGAGCTGCTTATGACCATCCCTCTCTTCTCCAGCTCTTCCTTCCAGACTTGCAGGTTGGATTGGAGATGTGCCTCTGATTTAGCAATCTGTGCAACATCATCAGCAAATGCCAGCTCTGAAATACAGACCTGTCTCATATTCCAGTACCCCACTGAATACTTTCTTGTTCTCTCCTTACATTCCTTCATAACATCGTCCATGAGGAGTATGAAAAGATAAGGTGACAGGATATTACCTTGTCTTACACCAGTGGTGGTCCTGAACTCTTCTGACTTATGGTTTGCTGTCTTCACATAATTTCTGCAAGACTTGTAGAAGCTATGTATAGCATGAATCAGATGTGCTGGAATGTTCTTCCTTGCCAAAAAGTCCCAAAGTTTGCTCCAGCGGACCCTGTCAAACGCCTTTTCCAGATCTATGAAACAAAGATGGATCTCACTCTTATACTCAAGGGCCTTTTCACAGCTGTCTGAGTGTGAAAATTAGGTCTTGAGTACTTCGGTTTGCTCTGAATCCGCACTGGACCTCATCCAATTGTGGCTCATCTAGGCGTCGGAGTCTCTGCTCTCTGTCTATCTTCGTTTATTATATTTTGACTTCGGTCGTCTCAGTTATCTGGTTAATTGAAGGACGAATATTACTGTTAAGTATAAAATTTCAGATCGGAATGGGAAGCTACCAGATGTGCGTTATATAAAACAATGCTGAAATGTTAGTGCGGACCAGAATTCCTATCGAACAGTGAAATATCGCTGTTTTCAGTGGGACATTATCTGGTGTAAGACCACACAATACTTCGCAATGTACAAAGACTATATTATAAGGCGCCATGTGGAATAACTCCATAATACGGAGGCACGTACACAAATAACTAAAGTACATTATTCGTTGATGGTCGAAAAGAACGTGCTGTCTAGGACATAAGGCACGCAGATATTACCCCCAAAAAAATGTAGGACACAGAAGAGTGGGCGGATCACAGACGTGGTAGTTTGGTGTACTGTCGTATATCCGGCACGCAAGTCTGGCCACTCGGAGACTGATCAATCTTGTAAATAAAACATAACTTTATACCAGAAGCTAATGCATAGTTCGCTTAAGCATCAGGTTTTTGAATGATATGGGCTGACAGAAATAAAGACTGGTTTGACTGTAGCAATTTTTAGGATCCGCGCCGGTGCTACGAAATTCGTGCGATGTGCTGAGATCCTCCTGTCATCTAAGGGAGGAGATCGGGGAACTGATGGAGTTGTCCGTGTGGAATGGAGATGGTCCAAAACCAAACCCAAAAACCAAATCAAATATGAATGAAAATATACGACTTTGAATACATATGTGAGTTTGTTGAATGTCGTTGTTCAAGCATTCATTTTCAACTTGTTTGTTTTGCCTTGCAATTTTAGTGTTTTTATTATTCATACGAGAGTTTTTTTATTCTTGATAATTGTATATGATCTACTGAGATTATTTGGTTTGAAAGATCCGTCAAGAATGAGGGCACAAGAGGCTCGGTGAAATGGCAGAAAGGGCATCGCATTGGCTGGGGAACAACCACATTGGCTGTGGAACAACCACATTTAGCTATGGCATGTAGGACAGTCATTTAAATACAACATAATGGTTACTTTCAAAATTGCCTCAAGCTGGCAGTATGGATAAAAACAGAAGTTTACTGATATTGTAAACAAGATAAAAACAGAAGTGAAGTTTACTGATATTGTAAACAAGATTAAAGGGCCTAAACACTTGATCGACAAGAGAACCAACTTCTGATGTTCAGATTGCCTCGTGCTGTATCGCTTTGTGTAGAGTTTCCTATCAGCAAGAGACTAATAATTTATGTTGTGTTGCAAATGTGCTTTTCTATGTGTGTGTGTGTGTGTGTGTGTGTGTGTGTTGGCTATTTTTGAACATTTAGTACTGTTTGAATTGGAGTACTGTATTTTGTTTTATTTTTAGTATTTTATTGCTCTCTGCAATAACGTGCGTATTTTGTTTGTGTGTTTGTTTGTTTTGCTGTTTTGTTTTATTTTACACGCGGGTTGGTATACATGTTCGTTAGTGTGAGACTTCGATGACTTTATTTAAGTTGTAAAAAAAGCAAATTGGTAAATTGAGTGATTTTTTTTTTTTTTACGAAAAATACTCAGCTCTGGAACTTATGACAAAAACCAGACAAGTGCCAGTGGAACAAAAGATACGAAGACAACGGCGTTTTTTTAATGTAAACACATACTGCTAGCTACAGATTTTCATTTATTGGCTACAACAGTCATTACTTGCACACATCGTCATACATTTTTTTTTAACTGTTAGCAATCATGACAAAACGCCCATGTTGCTTCCGGGGTTTCTGATGGTATAAAGATAGAATATGTCTCCTGTTATTTCTTCAGGCATGACGCAGGAAACCACTAATATGAGGTTGGGCTTAGGCTTGCAACCTCATCGTGTAAAACAAATTGTCACATAAACAACAAGATCATGAAATCTTTGACGATCCAGCTTTATCAAGATGGAGTGATAGCATTATAATCTGCACACAGTCAACAAGATCATGGAATCTTTGACGATCCAGCTTTATCAAGATGGAGTGATAGCATTATAATCTGCACACAGTCAAAAAGATCATGGAATCTTTGACGATCCAGCTTTATCAAGATGGAGTGATAGCATTATAATCTGCACACAGTCAACAAGATCATGGAATCTTTGACGATCCAGCTTTATCAAGATGGAGTGATAGCATTATAATCTGCACACAGTCAACAAGAACATGGAATCTTTAACGATCCAGCTTTATCAAGATGGAGTGATAGCATTATAATCTGCACAGAGTCAACAAGAACATGAAAGGACGAATAAATCATGGCTAAATGTCAATTGGATTTTGACTTATAAATCTCTAACATTTATCTTCCTTCTAATATCAACCAAATCAGCAGTAGCGCCCCCGAGCTCAGCTTATCTGTAGATAAATCAATTTATTCCTCCAGCCGTATATCTATCTAACCGAGCTGGAGGGTCATGCTATGCCCGTGTTAGTCATGTGACAATCGATCACGAGTTGGCCCTTACTCGCATATCGTCTGCTGATCAATGTCCACCCATTTCTGTCTGGCGAGGTATATCAACATAGACGTGTAAATAGCCATCCTTTCATTTTCCTCGTTCCTTAAGAAGCAAGCGGGCTCAGCTTCATCCACCCCCTTCTCGTGAAGTCTGTACCAAAGTACTTAAATAGCTCTTTGTCATGGTGGGTTCTGTAGCATTTAGTTGTACGAGTATGTAGTCAGGTTGCCAATAGGACGCACAAACTTACCCAGTCGCCTAATACGGCACGCATAAAAGCAGCAGTGGTTCTATTTTCTCTCTCTCTCTCTCTTCAGAGAGTCTCCATAGCAACACGTGACTTTGGAATAGTGAATTAGTCGTGTTGTTTAGTTCATTCATTATCAATGAGTTCCATGCGAAGCACAGGCGTACAACAAAGTCAAGCCAAAACCTTCCTATCTCGTGCCATCTGTTCATTGGTCAGCAGTGTTTGTAGTATCTATAGTATGTTTCTTTAATCTGTCTATATTTCTCGCTCTTGTTTCCTGTTTGTAGCTGTGGCTGACGAAGGGTGAAACCCGAAACGTCCCGTGTTTCATGTGTACCGTTAATTTGTAAAACTGATTCAATACCTTTTTATGTGTTAATATATACATTAGTTCAAAGTCTTTGTATGTTTTCTTTATTCCTTCCGTGAGTCTGTCTCCATTTTCCTTCTCATTGCGTTTTTCTGTCATCCTCTATTTCCTTTACCCAGGGTATATAGAGTAAGTACTATATACCATGTAATGCTAAGAGCTGATTTCGTCAGTTGTATGTCCCGTCCATCGGCAAGTTTTTTTTCTCACTGCTTGTGTTACTGGTATTTGTATTTTGTACTAGATAGTAGTTTTATAATACTCGTTATTTCATTCCACGTCAACTAACTGTCCAGTCCACGTCAACTAACTGTCCAGTCCACGTCAACTAACTATCCAGTCCACGTCAACTAACTGTCCAGTCCACGTCATCTAACTGTCCAGTCCACGTCAACTAACTGTCCAGTCCACGTCAACTAACTGTCCAGTCCACGTCAACTAACTGTGCAGCCCAGGTCCTTAGCACGTTCACGCCACGGTTTGTGCCATCCCTTCAACGTTTTCCATGTCCTCTTTATCCAATGTCTGTCTATGTGAACATAGTTGTGTCTGTTTATGTGAACATAGTTAAAGTTTGTGTTTAGTCTTAAGTATCCTACAAGATGGGGTTAGGTATAAAAGGTATGACGTTCGCCTCTAATTCTAAAGGTACCGGGTTCGCTCCCAGATGGGGAATATAATTGATGACATTTTGTTTAGAACCAGTTGTTCCTAATGATGTCATACTACCTACCCCCGATCTCCTGGGTACTGAGATCGGATCCCTAGCCTTGTCGGATCATGGCCAAAATATAGGAGGTCCTGTGTGCAACTTGCGCATGTTAAGAATCCTTCAGCAGTTGGAAATCGTAAAGAGTAGGCCATACCGCCGCTGCCCTGGCAAAATTTAAAAATGAGGAAACCTACCCACCACAAAAATATTTCTAGAATGTGTAGTCTTGTACACACACACAGTGTGGGATTCTCGCTGGTGCATGCAGAGTTGGTGTGATCTAAGAGTGGAGATCCCAGCACTGATGGAGTTTTCCGTGTTCGTTGGAGTTGTCCGTGTGCGGTGGAGTTGTCCGTGTGCGGTGGAGTTGTCCGTGTGCGGTAGAGTTGTCCGTTTGCAATGATGATGGTCCTTACAACCATAAACCAAACCACGTCCTACAGGATGGGGTAGCTATGCCTAATTCTCGATAGTCTTCTTCTACAACATGCTTGGTACAATTCAGGGTTACTGTCACCTCATGTACTATCTTCGTGTATATCTTCTAGATTACTGTCACCTCATGCTTGTATATCTTCTAGATTACTATCATCTCATGTACTATCATCTTGTATATCTTCTAGATTACTGTCACCTCATGTACTATTATCTTGTATATCTTCTAGATCACTGTCACCTCATGTACTATCATCTTGTATATCTTCTAGATTACTGTCATCTCATGTACTATCATCTTGTATATCTTCTAGATTACTGTCACCTCATGTACTATCTTCTTGTATATCTTCTAGATTACTGTCAACTCATGTACTATCATCTTGTATATCTTCTAGATTACTGTCACTTCATGTACTATCTTCTTGTATATCTTCTAGATTACTGTCAACTCATGTACTATCATCTTGTATATCTTCTAGATTACTATCACCTCGTGTACTATTATCTTGTATATCTTCTAGATTACTGTCAACTCATGTACTATCATCTTGTATATCTTCTAGACTACTGTCACTTCATGTACTATCATCTTGTGTATTTTCTAGATTACTGTCAACTCATGTACTATCATCTTGTATATCTTCTAGATTACTGTCAACTCATGTACTATCATCTTGTGTATTTTCTAGATTACTGTCACTTCATGTACTATCATCTTGTATATCTTCTAGATTACTGTCAACTCATGTACTATCATCTTGTATATCTTCTAGATTACTGTCACCTCATGTACTATCATCTTGTGTATCTTCTAGATTACTGTCACCTCATGTACTATCATCTTGTTTATCTTCTAGGTTACTGTCACCTCATGTACTATCATCGTGTATATCTTCTAGATTACTTCAGCTCATGTACTATCTTCTTGTATATCTTCTAGATTACTGTCACCTCATGTACTATCATCTTGTGTATTTTCTAGATTACTGTCAACTCATGTACTATCATCTTGTATATCTTCTAGATTACTGTCAACTCATGTACTATCATCTTGTATATCTTCTAGATTACTGTCACCTCATGTACTATCATCTTGTGTATTTTCTATATTACTTCACCTCATGTACTATCATCTTGTATTTCTTCTAGATTACTGTCACCTCATGTACTATCATCTTGTATATCTTCTAGGTTACTGTCATCTCATGTACTATCATCTTGTGTATCTTCTAGATTACTGTCACCTCATGTACTATCATCTTGTATATCTTATAGATTACTGTCACCTCATGTACTATCATCTTGTATATCTTCTAGATTACTGTCAACTCATGTACTATCATCTTGTATATCTTCTAGATTACTGTCACTTCATGTACTATCATATTGTGTATCTTCTAGATTACTGTCACCTCATGTACTATTATCTTGTATATCTTCTAGGTTACTGTCACCTCATGTACTATCATCGTGTATATCTTCTAGATTACTTCACCTCATGTACTATCTTCTTGTATATCTTCTAGATTACTGTCACCTCATGTACTATCATCTTGTGTATTTTCTAGATTACTGTCAACTCATGTACTATCATCTTGTATATCTTCTAGATTACTGTCAACTCATGTACTATCATCTTGTATATCTTCTAGATTACTGTCACCTCATGTACTATCATCTTGTGTATTTTCTATATTACTTCCACCTCATGTACTATCATCTTGTGTATTTTCTATATTACTTCACCTCATGTACTATCATCTTGTATTTCTTCTAGATTACTGTCACCTCATGTACTATCATCTTGTGTATCTTCTAGGTTACTGTCATCTCATGTACTATCATCTTGTATATCTTCTAGGTTACTGTCACCTCATGTACTATCATCTTGTATATCTTCTGGGTTACTGTCATCTCATGTACTATCATCTTGTATATCTTCTAGATTACTGTCACCTCATGTACTATCATCTTGTGTATCTTCTAGGTTACTGTCATCTCATGTACTATCATCTTGTATATCTTCTAGATTACTGTCACCTCATGTACTATCATCTTGTATATCTTCTAGATTACTGTCATCTCATGTACAATCGTCTTGTGTATCTTCTAGGTTACTGACACCTCATGTACTATCATCTTGTATATCTTCTAGATCACTTCACCTCATGTACTATCATCTTGTATATCTTCTAGATCACTTCACCTCATGTACTATCATCTTGTATATCTTCTAGGTTACTTCACCTCATGTACTATCATCTTGTATATCTTCTAGATTACTGTCACCTCATGTACTATCATCTTGTATATCTTCTAGGTTACTTCACCTCATGTACTATCATCTTGTATATCTTCTAGATCACTGTCATCTCATGTACTATCATCTTGTATATCTTCTAGATCACTGTCACCTCATGTACTATCATCTTGTATATCTTCTAGATTACTGTCACCTCGTGTACTATCATCTTGTGTATCTTCTAGGTTACTGTCACCACATGTACAATCGTCTTGTGTATCTTCTAGATTACTGTCAACTCATGTACTATCATCTTGTATATCTTCTAGATTACTGTCACCTCATGTACTATCATCTTGTGTATCTTCTAGATTACTGTCATCTCATGTACTATCATCTTGTATATCTTCTAGATTACTGTCACCTCATGTACAGTCGTCTTGTGTATCTTCTAGATTACTGTCACCTCATGTACAGTCGTCTTGTGTATCTTCTAGATTACTGTCACCTCATGTACTATCATCTTGTATATCTTCTAGATTACTGTCACCTCATGTATTATCATCTTGTATATCTTATAGATTACTGTCACCTCATGTACTATCATCTTGTATATCTTCTAGATTACTGTCACCTCATGTACTATCATCTTGTATATCTTCTAGATTACTGTCACCTCATGTACTATCATCTTGTATATCTTCTAGATTACTGTCACCTCATGTACAATCGTCTTGTGTATCTTCTAGATTACTGTCACCTCATGTACTATCATCTTGTATATCTTCTAGATTACTGTCACCTCATGTACTATCATCTTGTATATCTTCTAGATTACTGTCACCTCATGTACTATCATCTTGTATATCTTCTAGATTACTGTCTCCTCATGTACTATCATCTTGTATATCTTCTAGATCACTGTCACCTCATGTACTATCATCTTGTGTATCTTCTAGATTACTGTCATCTCATGTACTATCATCTTGTATATCTTCTAGATCACTGTCACCTCATGTACTATCATCTTGTGTATCTTCTAGATTACTGTCATCTCATGTACTATCATCTTGTATATCTTCTAGATCACTGTCACCTCATGTACTATCATCTTGTATATCTTCTAGATTACTGTCACCTCATGTACTATCATCTTGTATATCTTCTAGATCACTGTCACCTCATGTAATATCATCTTGTGTATCTTCTAGATTACTGTCATCTCATGTACTATCATCTTGTATATCTTCTAGATCACTGTCACCTCATGTACTATCATCTTGTGTATCTTTTAGATTACTGTCACCTCATGTACTATCATCTTGTATATCTTCTAGATCACTGTCACCTCATGTACTATTATCTTGTATATCTTCTAGATTACTGTCATCTCATGTACTATCATCTTGTATATCTTCTAGATTACTGTCACCTCATGTACTATCATCTTGTATATCTTCTAGATTACTGTCACCTAATGTACTATCATCTTGTGTATCTTCTAGATTACTGTCACCTCATGTACTATCATCTTGTATATCTTCTAGATTACTGTCACCTCATGTACTATCATCTTGTATATCTTCTAGATTACTGTCACCTCATGTACTATCATCTTGTATATCTTCTAGATCACTGTCACCTCATGTACAGTCGTCTTGTGTATCTTATAGATTACTGTCACCTCATGTACTATCATCTTGTATATCTTCTAGATCACTGTCACCTCATGTACAATCGTCTTGTGTATCTTCTAGATTACTGTCACCTCATGTACTATCATCTTGTATATCTTATAGATTACTGTCACCTCATGTACTATCATCTTGTATATCTTCTAGATTACTGTCACCTCATGTACTATCATCTTGTATATCTTCTAGATTACTGTCACCTCATGTACTATCATCTTGTATATCTTCTAGATTACTGTCACCTCATGTACAATCGTCTTGTGTATCTTCTAGATTACTGTCACCTCATGTACTATCATCTTGTATATCTTCTAGATTACTGTCACCTCATGTACTATCATCTTGTGTATCTTCTAGATTACTGTCACCTCATGTACTATCATCTTGTATATCTTCTAGATTACTGTCACCTCATGTACTATCATCTTGTGTATCTTCTAGATTACTGTCACTTTATGTACTATCATCTTGTATATCTTCTAGATTACTGTCACCTCATGTACTATCATCTTGTGTATCTTCTAGATTACTGTCACCTCATGTACTATCATCTTGTATATCTTCTAGATTACTGTCACCTCATGTACTATCATCTTGTATATCTTCTAGATTACTGTCACCTCATGTACTATCATCTTGTATATCTTCTAGATTACTGTCACCTCATGTACTATCATCTTGTATATCTTCTAGATTACTATCACCTCATGTACTATCATCTTGTATATCTTCTAGATTACTGTCACCTCATGTACTATCATCTTGTATATCTTCTAGATTACTGTCACCTCATGTACTATCATCTTGTATATCTTCTAGATTACTGTCACCTCATGTACTATCATCTTGTATATCTTCTAGATTACTGTCACCTCATGTACTATCATCTTGTGTATCTTCTAGATTACTGTCACCTCATGTACTATCATCTTGTGTATCTTCTAGATTACTGTCACCTCGTGTACTGTCATCTTGTATATCTTCTAGATTACTGTAACAATGCAAAATTATAGAGAACCATTTAATGTACGCCATCTAAGAAATCAAGAAACAAGAGACAAATTTGCGGTCACAATATCCAACAAATTCCAAGTGCTCCAACAGCTGGAAGATGTAGAGAATACAGAAGACTATTGGCAGCAAATCAAAACGGTATGGAATGAGACATATGAAGAAATACTGGGGAAAAGGGAACGACAACAAAAAGCATGGATAACAACAGAAACCATCAATAAGATAAAAGACAGAAAAAACAAGAAAGCAGATTTAAACACAAGTAAAACCAGAAGTTCCAAAGCTAAGGCTCAAGAAGTGTACACAGAAGCAAACAAAGAAGTAAAAAGAAGTATCAAAAGAGACAAGAGGAAGTATATTGAGGAGTTGGCAAGAGAGGCAGAAGATGCTGCAGCCAAAGGAAATATGAGAGAACTGTATAACAGCACAAAGAAGCTAACAGGGAAGTACAAGCAAACAAGTTGCCTCATAAAAGACAAGAATGGAAAACTGCTCAGCAATATACAAGAGCAAATGAAGAGGTGTAAAGAATATTTTGAAGAACTTCTCAATAGACCAGCTCCACAAAAACCCCCGGACATCCAGCCAGCAGAAGAAGAGCTACAAATTAACGGTGAAAGACCAACGAAGGAAGAAAGAAAGAAAGCCATAAAGCTTCTAAGACATGGAAAAGCGTCTGGACCTGATGGCATTCCAGCAGAGGCCATCAAAGCAGATATCAACACGGCTACAGAGATGTTATATAAACTACTTGGTAAAGTCTGGGAAAAGGAAGAGATACCAGCAGAATGGAAGGAAGGATATTTGGTTAAGTTGCCCAAGAAGGGAAATTTACAAGAGTGCACAAATTATAGCGGAATAATGTTACTATCAGTGCCAGGAAAAGTATTAAGCAGGATTATCTTTGAGAGATTAAAAAAGTCCATAGACAAGAAACTGAGAGATGAACAAGTAGATTTTCGACAAAACAGAGCCTGTACAAACCAGATAGCCACTTTGAGAATAATAGTTGAACAAAGTCTGGAATGGAATGCACCACTATACTTCGGATTTGTGGACTACGAAAAGGCATTTGACAATGTAGACAGAGAATCACTTTGGAAATTGATGAGGCATTATGGAGTTCCCCTGAAGATCATTAATTTAATAAAGAAAACATAAGAAGACATGACATGCAGAGTTCTTCGTGAAGGACAGCTTACAGAACCGTTTGGGATAAGAACAGGAGTGCGACGGGGATGTCTCTTGTCTCTATTTCTTTTCTTACTCGCAATAGACTGGGTTATGAGAACATCGACAACACACAACAGAAATGGAATCCAGTGGACTCTGACTAAGCAGTTGGATGATCTGGATTTTGCTGATGACTTGGCTCTTCTGTCCCATAACCGTAATCAGATGCAGGACAAATTGAAAAATACTCGATGAGAGGTCACAGCAATTGGGTCTGAAAATACACAAGGAAAAGACCAAAATAATGAGAATAAATGCAGGTAATGATAACAGGGTTGAACTTGAAGAAACGCCAATACAAGATGTAGAATCGTGCACAAATCTTGGCAGCAATATAGACAAAGTTGGAGGGACAGACAGTGATATCAAAATAAGAATACAAAAAGCAAGAGGAGCTTTCATTGCATTGGGAAATATATGGAGATCAAGAGAAATCGGATCCAACACGAAAATAAGAATCTTCAACTCAAATGTGAAGTCAGTCCTATTGTATGGCTCGGAGACATGGAGAACAACAAAGACAACTACCAAAAAGCTACAGACTTTCACAAATGGGTGCTTGCGTAGAATAGAGGGATTAAAATGGTATGACAAGGTTACCAACGTGGAACTGATGACAAGAACTAGACAAGTGCCAGTGGAACAAGAGATGTGAAGAAGACGATGGCGATGGATAGGACACACACTGAGGAAACCTGTTGATAGCATTACAAGGCAGTCCTTGTTCTGGAACCCCCAGGGCAAGAGAGGCAGAGGTAGACCAAGAAGCACATGGAGAAAAGAGCTGGAAACAGAGGTGAAAATGGTGAGGAGAACGTGGAAAGAATTTGAGATGATGGCACGTGACAGGAGGACTTGGCAGGTGTTTGTTGAAGGCCTATGCTCCTTTGGGAGTGGAGGGTTATGAATGAATGAAGTCCAAATATAAAAGACCTTGTGTGCTTCTATGTTCATGATTAATTATATATGCTCACTTGTGAGTATGTGTGGTCCGTCTACATGACGTGGTGCGATGCGATTACATATTGTGGAAGTGTAAGTCGTCTGCCAACATGCGCATAAGCGTGGTGCGGCTACTTAATGTGGGTTGTACTTGGCCCGACTACACATTGTGGGGGTGTACTTAGCCCGACTACACATTGTGGGGGTGTATTTGGCCCGACTACACATTGTGAGGGTGTACTTGTCCCGACTACACATTGTGGGGGTGTACTTGTCTTGCGTGAATGGAGATGCGCTCCCCCTCTCCACTTTCAACTCCTACACATTCCCCCCCCCCTCTTTCATGCAGTCCGCAGACAACTAACTTGTAGAAAGACCTCTCGCATTAGTCACTGATCTATAAAAACACCGTCAATCTTCTTGCCACATTCCGGTGTTTGAGTGATGTCTTTGCAAACACTCAAGGACGTGTGTTTAATTTTACTTACGTCATTTGACACCTGCAAATCTTCAGTGACTGATTAGCTGAGTTCTCAGTTCTAGTAATTAATGTTTATTTTCTGTGATTGCACACCTGAAGATACACCTTCATGTCAAGCACATCTCAAGTTGTCATTTTATTAGCTAGAACAATTAAAGTTTTACCCAGGATGTTGTTAACTCAGACGCTGTGGAATACTCCGTTAGCTTCAAAGGGTTATTCATCCAAAGACAGAAAGACGGATGGAGCCTGACGCTGTTGGATGCTTTGATGACCGGTTTATTGAATTCAAGTTACTTTCTCTTTGCTTTTGGTGTTCATTTGGTGTTTAGTTTAATGTCGATGAGCATTTTTGTAGTTTGAGTTTGTTTAGTTAGTTACTATGTTGTGTTTAACTATGAATTTTGCCCTGCTACGAAAATAGGTCAAACCGTCGACAGATAAGAAAAACTGAAATGCGAAAGCAGCGAGAAATATGATGGGAAAAGTCCCTAACTCCCCAAGGTCAGTATTGCAGTTCCCATGTGTCTCTAGAATACGACCACTGCTCCATCATGCTGCGTCAGGGGCGACTCCATCATACGGCGTCAGAGGCGACTCCATCATGCGGCGTCAGGGGCGACTCCATCATGCGTAAGAGGCGACTAACATGAAATTGTGCATGTGGCTGGCGACTTCATCGTACAAAATAAGTTGCTACAAAATCTACCAGTGCACGAGCACATCTGTGCTTTGTTACATGCTTCCCGTAACGGAACCAGCTGTAATGGTAGCTACATGCTTGTATAAAGAGCGAAAAAGGACATGGTGATGGATGGAATCCCGAAACATGCATTTTTTTTTGTTTTCTTGTGCCTGACTAAAACTTTTACCGATACGAGTCACGTGCCTGCATCTACATATACCTGACTGCTGAACTTGTCTGTTTCTGGCGGCGCGTGATTCTCAGGATGGCCTGTGCTGGACATCTCTGAAACAATTCTCATCAGATATACAACTATCTGTAGCGACAGTAACATGTTAGGAGAAGGCAAAGTCGATCACAAGGCTAAAAATGAGGGAAACAGAACGTGAAAATAAAATAAAACATGAACTAAATTATAATCTACTGGCTTGTCTCCACGAATATACGAGTACTATCCTCACTTCAGCCTCACCATCCTCACTTCAGCCTCATACCCCGTGTAGATCCCCGTGGTCTCTGAGGAGGCAAACAAAGAATAAGGTTATTGTTTCATGAGGCAAGTCTTTGCGCATGTCACTTTCAAGCTCATAGTGTAATACAAATTGTAGCAGAAACCATCACTACAAGAACAAATGTAATACTTTGGTTAAGGTTTCTTATACAGGAACCAGTTGATAGTGTTGGTCCCATGATCCATAAGGAGCAAAAAGGGATGTAATAATGATGACGTAGACCTCTGTCGATAGATGTCTCCACTGTATCCAACTTCCCGGAAGTAATAACAAGCATAGCGCCAAGGACGAGAACTGACCAGTGACCAGACCTTCTGAAAGTGAGCGAGTACAGACGGGTAAGACATGCTGTCAAGACTTCAAACAACAACAACAAATAGTATAACCAAACTAGGTCTAGTGGAATCCACGGGGAAGGAGAAGAATGGGAACGCCAACACTGAATGTGGAAAATTGTAGAAAACGAAGCAGAAACATCAGGAAACTCATGCGTACATTTAAAAAAGACAGCCCAATATAGACGAGCAACAATCCAAGCCCTATACTCGAGCGGGAACAAAAATAACTGTTGCGTGAGAAATTCTCGCAACATCGTTTTATTACAATATATATTTTATAACGCAAGGGCAACAACTGCTTGAAATTTATAGTCACTTTTCTCGGTAAGCAGTTGTCTCCTCGCGTTGGTATTGAATGCAGTTAAGTTTGCTATGCTAGGCCGTTTTCTCAGAAAAACGGTTGGCAACCTGTTGGGTTATCCTTTTAAGGTAATCATTCTTACGCTGGTTCGTAGTAAAGGTCCTTGCGTCTTAAGTTCTGAGCTGTGGTCATTTTGCGCTGGACTGCGCATGACTGGTCTTGTTTCTTGGTCGATCGATTTCCGCCCACCAGTGAGTGAGCGATTTTGAATAGCTAGAAAGATGCCTCGCTGAGAGGGGATCTCCGCTATTTTTTTGTTCTGTCAGGAATGTGAAGTCCTCTTAATGGATATTTCGTTTATTCGAGATAATACCTCTAGTGTATTTCCACATGCCGGGAGGCGTAATATTTCTGTGTATTTCCTGAAGGCAAGGTAAATTAACTTTTCATTAACTCTATCGATTTTTGGTCGTGAGCGATTTTTGATTCATAGCCTGTCTTCGAAAGGCGTCGTCACGAGATGTTTTCCCAGCTCACATGTCGCTGTATTGTACTGCATCGGTTGATGCATGTCCCAAGGACCATTACTTGCTACTTTGTTACATGAACTAGGTTTGGAAAACCTTTGTTATCTAGAGGATATGTTTGAGGACATTATTTATACTTCGGCAGACGTGCCTGTCTTGCTGAAGTCAGATTAAGGAGAGTGAACTGATCTCATACATCTGGTTATCTTCTGGCTAAGATAGAAAGGGATGGAGAATTTTCCCGACTACATTACAGCCTTATAATGTATTGACATGCCTGTGAATCACCTTTATTATGATGCTGTCTACCGTCCATTGCTATACTGACATTGTTGCTGTGATAATGACTGTCTGATGTACCTACATATTCGCGTATACATTTTGTCACTGTGGCGTCCACAATAAATGATACAGAAAAACGTCACTAGCTGTTACAAGCATCATTGACTTTATACGTCGTGAGTTAACTGACGTCTTTGTATGGATTGCCCTGTTTTTGTATGATCATTGTTTGACTGTACATCATCTACACACTTCACAAAACCAGACCACGGGCACCATCACTCACCTCATGGTGCACGCGTCATTTGACGGCCAATTACTCAATCATAATATAAATTGGGCGTCATCATTTGGTGGCCATAAGCTGGTTTGATCTGGTACCAGCAAACACGGGGTCCCTTACCCACTTCATTTTCAACAAGAATTCATCAGCATCCTTCAAGAAATTAACATTCTTCAAGACAGTCAACATCTTCAAAATTTTCAAAGTACTCGGCGTTGCCCGGTAAATGTCAAAATTGCAATTTTTGACTGAAACAGAAATTTGACAGTACCCGGCGTTGTTACATGTTGCCGGATAACTCGGACTGCTGTTATCTTTTACGCAAGTCAAGCAAGTTGCTGCTGTCAAGGTTCCAGTGCTGTCGTTTTTTGTGAAGGTCAAGTGCCGGTTGAAACGGGTTGTTTTCTGAAGAAGGCCAAGTACCGATTTCCATCAATTTACTATTGGATTAGAGGGTCAAGTGCCGAAACAACTCAACATACAGTATTTCAGAAGCTCTAGTACCATCGTGTTAGCAGTGGAAGCAGTTCAGATGTGCCATCATCGTTGGAGCTTCGCTCTTTAGGACGTTGATTGACATCCGTTTTTTTCTGCTGTTCTACGATTGGAAGCCTATAAGTTAAGTGGCCTGTTTGTACGTAAACTGTGCCCTTATACTTCTGCTGAGTCTTCTGTGTATCATCTCATTCTATGGTTATATGTTATTCGTATATTTATATGTTTATATTTCAGCGGGTTCTCGGTTGGGTGGTGTCTCCCTTAGATCATGCCACGTCATAGAGGTCGTCTATTGTGAGCGTTTTCTGTAGGGTGAGCAAATTTCCGATACTGGAATTTGCTAAGCGACTTCTGTTGCTATTTATGTTAGTTGTGATGACATGTATTAATATTGTTTTCGTTATTATTTCGCATTCTTTAGTTTTGTTTTGATTTGTTTGTATTTGTTAGCCTACTCTTGACTATAGTTTAGTTTCATACAACATTTTTGTTTATACACTGTGGTGTCATGTATTTTGTTTAATTCTATCGCAGATATCGTCACATTTTTTGTGATATTTCATTAATTTCTGCTTTATTTTTAGTTGATTTCTGCGAACGTTTTTGTATTGTTGCTGATCTTTGTTATTGTTTACATTGTTATTGTTTACATTGTTTGCATTGTTTACATTTTCAATGTTTACATTCTGCATGTGTTTACATAGTCATTGTTTACAGTTATAGTAATTAGTTAATGGGCTATGCTAATGCACTGTTACTACTACACTGATGATAAATGAATGATGAATAGTGTCGTGCACTATTGAATGAGAAGTGCACTTATGATCAAGAATTGAGTGTTGATATTTCATATACAAGTTCTTTGATTGGAGACTTGTTTCCCACAGAGACTGGGATAATATAATGTGATGTGAATATACAAGTGCTTAATTAAGACTTGTTACACTTAGGTTTGAAATAAATTAGTTAATTATTTCAGGTTTTTGAACTCATATTATTACTCATCATGTCTACATTTGAGCACTTTATTGAGCAGGGTAAATTGCTTGGGAAGACTGGTGATAAGTTAGAAGAATTTGCAACTGCTCGATATGATAAAGCAATGGAAGCTGAACAAAAGAAACTGCAGATGCAGGTGGATGAAAAAAGATTCCAAATGGAAATGGAAAAACAAAAAAAAGGGAATCAGAAGCTGAGGAAAGAAAACTCCAGCTAGAAGCTGAAAGATTTCAAAAAGAGGCTGAAAATAAAAGACTTGAAAAAGAAGCTGAGAATAAAAGACTTGAAAAAGAGGCTGAGAATAAAAGACTTGAAAAAGAAGCTGAAAGACTTCAAATAGAGGCTCAGGCTGAGGAAAGAAGATTACAGAGAGAGTCTGATGAGAGGAAAGAGAAAGCAAAAATGGAACATGAAGAAAAGGTGTTAGCTTTAGAGTTGGAAAAATTGAAATTGATGAACATGAGTAATGGTAATGATTCAAACAAGGGTTCATCTTCTGGTAAGGCTAATAATGATACTTTTAAGATTAAGTTACCAACATTTAGTCCTTCCAGTGATGACATAATGTTCTATCTGGACAGATTTGAACAAGCATGTACAGCTCATAACATAGACAAAGCAAAATATGTTTATCAGTTATCAGGGATACTGACAGGTAAAGCTCTAAGTATATTAAATATGGTGGATGAACCTGACAAGAACAATTATGAGGTTGTCAGGGCCGCTTTGTTAAAGAAATATCAGCTTAACGAAGACGGCTATCGTCTACAATTTAAAAACATGTTACCTGAAAATGGAGTTGAATTCTCCGAGTTTATTGCAAGAATACGCATTACTTTCTCACGATGGGTTGAACTATCTAAGACGGAAAAAACTTATGAAGGACTTATGGACTTAATACTTAGAGACAAAGTCATGTCGTCTGTCAATGAGTCTTTCCTTGCTTTCCTTCATGAACGTAAACCTAAAACAATAAAAGAAATGGAAGATTTCTGTTGCCAATATGTAACTGCGCACCCACACATAACCATGGGTAACTCTAAGGTGAAAGAAGGTTTACCGGTTGCTTCGGCAGCACCGTATGGTCAAAACTTTGCTCGTAGATCCCAACAAAATTTTGATAGAAAGGGCAGCGGTAATTTCTGTCAAAATCATGGAAATCAATTTCATGGTGATTCTTCTTCGAAGAATTGGAGACAACCTGATAGTACTCGTTACTATCACCCTAATAATTATAGGCATTTCAAAAGAGGATATGGTAATAGAGGTTATTCCTGCCGAAGACCTCAAAACCAAACAAATAGATGTTCGCATCAATGTGGACATGATAGTAATCGTGGAAACTGGAATTCGAATCATGATAACAATTACAATAGAGACAACAATAACTTCAGAGATAATAATAACTCTGATAACTTCAGAGGTAATAATAGTCGCGGTAGGTCTCAACACAAAAAAAAGAGATATCAGCAGGCTAATTCTGTACAACAGGAAACTGAGGGAGCCTGTAATCATGTTGTTGATAATAAAAACTTTGACGCTGTCACTGGTTCTGCTTTTGACTTTGAGAGAGCAAACAAATGCCCCCAATGCAGTACTTTATTCGAACCGGGTACCATAACTACTTTGAGTTGTGGTCACCCACTTCCCGCTCTTCCTGCTGCTGTTGCGCATGACGGGAGGGGTTCTTTAATCCTACATAAGGGTCTTGTTAATGATACTCCGGTCTCACTACTTTTCGATTCCGGATGCACCACTATTGGTGTTAGACAATCGCTTGTAGATCCATCTTGTGCTACAGGAAAGGTTATTAAATGTGTCACATTTGGCGGCACTCTAGAAAAATATCCTACTGCTGTAATTCGCATTGCCACTCCTTTCTTTACTGGAGATGTGCATGCTTGTCTCTTACCTAATCCTATTGCGGACCTTATTATTGGTCGTATTCACGGAGTTAGGGAGTGTACCCCACAGCAGATTGCTGCTTGGGAAGATAATAACATGCAAGCTACAAATGCAGTGGTTACAAGAGCACAAGCTCTACAAACACCCGAAACTTCACTGAATAGTGATAATGAAGTTGATAGCCAAGATAGTCACTTAGTAATCACTCGTGACTCTTTCATAAAATTGCAAGAAGAAGATCCTTCTTTAAAAAAATTCTTCATTCTTGCGAAGAAAGGTGATCCGAATCAGGATACAAATAGAAAATCTTGGATTGCAATGAGAAACGGCGTACTTGTACGTATGGTACAAGATTCGACTACGTCGGCGCATTCGCAAATTCTTGTTCCCAAGAGCATGAGAGTGCAAATATTGCAACATGCTCATGACTCGCAATGTGCTGGACATATGGGTTTTGCCCGTACGAAGTCGAGAGTCCTTGCGGCTTTCTTTTGGCCTTTTGTCAACAAGGACATTCGTATTTACTGCCGATCATGCAAGGTATGTCAGGAGGTCAAATCTAGAGGACCACGACATGCTGCGCCTATCCAGGCTGCTGACATTCCTATTCGGCCGTTTCAGAAAATGGCCATAGATATTATTGGCCCTTTTAGGTCAAGTCGGCCAGAGGACATCAGTTCATTCTTACATGTGTCGATATGTGCACACGTTGGCCAGAGGCTATCCCTCTTAAGAGCATATCTACTACAGATATCGCAGATGCTCTTTGGTTGATATTTTCTCGCTTGGGGTTCCCCAGAGAAATATTGTCAGACCATGGCACTCAACTCATATCTGACACTATGTCACAGGTAATGTCTACCTTACATATTGAACGATCTCTCAGTAGTATCTACCATCCTATGTCTAATGGGTTAGTTGAGCGTCTGAATAGAACGCTCAAGACTTTGCTTGGTAAGATAACTGAAGATCATCCTCAAGATTGGGACAGGGTTTTACCCGCGGCTCTCTTTGCCTATAGAGAAGTCCCTAATGAACACACAGGATTTTCTCCCTTCGAACTTGTCTTTGGCGCGCGTCCGCGCGGCCCTATGTCTTTATTACACGATCTCATCACTGCCGATGATATTAGCGATGAAACTCAATCCTCATATGAGTATGTCATTGCTCTTAGACAAAAGATCATTGAGGCATGTAAGCTAGCAACTGCTTCATCAGAAATTGCTAAAGAGAAGGCAAGGCAGTTTGCTAACAAGAATAGATGTCTACGACAACTTTGTCCAGGTGACAAAGCATTCGTCCTACTCCCCAGTAGGGAAAATAGACTTCTTATTGCATGGAAAGGTCCGTATGCAATAGTCTCTCGGATTTCCGATGTTGACTATGTGGTCGATATTGATGGAAAGCATAAAACTTTCCACATAAACATGCTTTCGGAATTTCACGAACGTCCGGACTATTTGCTGCCTATTTTCCAGGCAACGGATGATGCTCCTGCACCTCACGGTCATTATTCATCCCTGTCTGTCATACAGGATGAGGAATCTACCTTCTCTGATGTCAATCTTCCCCTTCCAGTGGTTCCATTACATTCCACGGAATCTTGGAAAAACGTTTCTGTTTCTCCTAATCTTTCTGGTGACGAACATCGACAAGTCTCGTCGATGTTACAAACATTTCAGGATGTTCTCACTGACATTCCTGGACACACAGATGTCATAGAACATGACATAATTCTTACCGACAATAATCCAATTAGGGTTAGGCCTTATCCTATCCCTATACACTTTCAGTCGCAAGTGGAAAAGGAATTGGATGAAATGATTCAATTAAATATAATTGAACCATCGACTTCACCATATTCTTCTTCCATGGTTATTGTCCGGAAGAAGGATAAGAACATACGAATTTGCGTTGATTATCGCAAATTGAATCAGGTCACAAAGTTCGATGCTGAACCGATGCCTTTGTTAGAAGATCTACTGATTAGACTTTCTAATTCTAGATTCTTCACTAAACTTGACTTGTCTAAAGGTTATTGGCAAGTGCCTTTAGCAGAGCATGCCAAACCTCTTACTGCTTTTTCTACACCTAGGGGTCTATTTCAATGGAATGTTATGCCTTTTGGTCTCATGAACGCCCCTGCCACTTTCGTTCGCATGATGCGTCGAATTCTGTCACATCGTTCGGATGTCATCGCATACTTAGATGACATCTGTCTCTTCAGTGATACCTGGGAAGATCACTATTTAGGGTTATATGACTTACTGTCCACTCTACGTGAGAATAATTTGACAGCAAAACCTTCTAAAGCTTTTGTTGGTTTTGGTGAAATCTCTTTCCTGGGTCATCGTGTTGGTCATGGTCTCTTGAAGACAGAAGACCACAATACTTCCAAAATACTGAACATCTCTGTTCCTAAAACGAAGAAACAAGTTAGGAGTCTCTTAGGTTTAATTCAATTTTATGGGAGATTTATTCCAAATTTATCTTCGATCATGGCACCTCTCTCAACATTGTTGAAGAAAGGTTCGCCTAATCTGGTCCGTTGGTCTGAAGAATGCCAATCTTCACTAGACCAAATCAAGAATATATTTTCTTCTCCTCCCATCTTAAGATTACCTACTCTTGATAGGACTTTTGTTCTTCGGAGTGATGCTTCATCCACTGGGATTGGAGCAGCACTGATGCAAGAATATGCAAATACTCTGCATCCTGTTATGTACATTTCTAGAAAACTAAATGCGGCAGAGAGGAACTACTCGGTTTTAGACCGTGAGTTGTTAGCGATGGTTTGGTCAATTCTAAAACTACAAAGATTCCTCCTGGGCGCACATTTCATTCTAGAGACTGATCAGAAAGCTCTTACAGCTATTCAGACTAAGAATTTGAAGAGTTCGAGATCCACTCGATATGCTATAGCTCTTCAACCTTTTCACTTCACGGTACGAGCTATCCGTGGTGCGGATAATGTGATGGCTGACATTTTGTCTAGATGCCCACATGACTCCAACTAATACTTCTGTCCTATATTTCCATATATTACAGAGTCATAACACACCTATATTACTACAATAGATTAGCACATCTGTACTCACTTTATATGTACACACTATCGTGCTTTGTTATCATCTTCTTCTGTTCGTTTTTTAAGATGATAGAGGAAGACTGAGTGGTTAATATAAGGGCCGTTAGTTTACTAAACAGCCACAATTATTAATAATGTATTGTACCTTATGAAGCATATTAGTTATTAATTAGCATTATATTGCTTGTACTTTCTCAGAATGTCATTGATGAGCTGAGGACTTACCTTACTATTATCAAGCATGACGAGTTCTAGATTGTGTACTTACCCTCGGAATGCCAGAGGATATGTCCTGGATCGTCATGTAGTTTAACTTTACTATGTACTTATGTCATTACATGTCAAATAATGTACTATTTAAATTTTCCTATCAGATTTGTACATCCATTTTTAAAGACAATATTAGATTATGCTATTTATTGATGTCTATGGTAACTTGCATACGTATATTGTGTTTACATGCTAACGTGATGTGTGTTGGTGACACCTCCCCGATGTGAATATTTTTTGAGACATATTTATTTTTCTGTTGAGGTATATCCTCACCAGACACTCTATATTTAGCCTCATGTTAGGCAATTTAATTAATTATCAGCGCATAATTCGTGCGTTTTGAGCAGCTTATCGCATGCTCTTTGATATTTAAAAAAAAAAATATGTTCCACATTTTTTTTTTAATCGGGAGGAGGTGGTGATATGTTGCGTGAGAAATTCTCGCAACATCGTTTTATTACAATATATATTTTATAACGCAAGGGCAACAACTGCTTGAAATTTATAGTCACTTTTCTCGGTAAGCAGTTGTCTCCTCGCGTTGGTATTGAATGCAGTTAAGTTTGCTATGCTAGGCCGTTTTCTCAGAAAAACGGTTGGCAACCTGTTGGGTTATCCTTTTAAGGTAATCATTCTTACGCTGGTTCGTAGTAAAGGTCCTTGCGTCTTAAGTTCTGAGCTGTGGTCATTTTGCGCTGGACTGCGCATGACTGGTCTTGTTTCTTGGTCGATCGATTTCCGCCCACCAGTGAGTGAGCGATTTTGAATAGCTAGAAAGATGCCTCGCTGAGAGGGGATCTCCGCTATTTTTTTGTTCTGTCAGGAATGTGAAGTCCTCTTAATGGATATTTCGTTTATTCGAGATAATACCTCTAGTGTATTTCCACATGCCGGGAGGCGTAATATTTCTGTGTATTTCCTGAAGGCAAGGTAAATTAACTTTTCATTAACTCTATCGATTTTTGGTCGTGAGCGATTTTTGATTCATAGCCTGTCTTCGAAAGGCGTCGTCACGAGATGTTTTCCCAGCTCACATGTCGCTGTATTGTACTGCATCGGTTGATGCATGTCCCAAGGACCATTACTTGCTACTTTGTTACATGAACTAGGTTTGGAAAACCTTTGTTATCTAGAGGATATTTTTGAGGACATTATTTATACTTCGGCAGACGTGCCTGTCTTGCTGAAGTCAGATTAAGGAGAGTGAACTGATCTCATACATCTGGTTATCTTCTGGCTAAGATAGAAAGGGATGGAGAATTTTCCCGACTACATTACAGCCTTATAATGTATTGACATGCCTGTGAATCACCTTTATTATGATGCTGTCTACCGTCCATTGCTATACTGACATTGTTGCTGTGATAATGACTGTCTGATGTACCTACATATTCGCGTATACATTTTGTCACTGTGGCGTCCACAATAAATGATACAGAAAAACGTCACTAGCTGTTACAAGCATCATTGACTTTATACGTCGTGAGTTAACTGACGTCTTTGTATGGATTGCCCTGTTTTTGTATGATCATTGTTTGACTGTACATCATCTACACACTTCACAAAACCAGACCACGGGCACCATCACTCACCTCATGGTGCACGCGTCATTTGACGGCCAATTACTCAATCATAATATAAATTGGGCGTCATCAATAACGAAGTATGATGACATAAGACTTTACAAAGTACATGCGCCATAATACACAAGAGGATAGTCCACTGGGACATGGACCAATGGGATACTGTTTTAAGGCACTATAAAGAAATATATCATGGCAGCATGCCTGGACTCACTTGGTTCACTTCATTGCGAGACTGCTCGTGGTATAATTATTTAAATACTGAAAGAAAAAGCACAACGCATTACTTTGGAGTCAGTTTTACTAATATTTAACACACTTGAAACACGGGACGTTTCGGTATTACCCTTCATCAGCTACAGTCATAAAGAAGAAACAAAAAGGTGAAATATGAAAAGATTATGAGAAAATAAAAACGAGCACGTCAGATACATGGAAAAACAGTTTGCCTAATACTAACACCAAAGAAATGTCAACGTATAAAAATTAACTACAACAATGCAGCAAAATACGTCTTGTGAACTTAAAGAAAAGTATGGCCTGATATTGAAGTCATCTCCAGCGACATCACAATACCCAAACATCACTATACACAGACAGAAACCAGAAATTAGCGAGTTAGAACTGACCAATGGAAAACGGGAAAGCCAGTGAAAAACATGAAGCCCAAGAACAAGGGCGGAAAGGAAAACGGAAGAAGAAGAAGGAGTGGAGTGGAAGTCAGCAATATAGTAAACAATCACGTGACAGCTGAAATGAAATATAATAGTGCTAGACAATCAACCTATTGGAGGAAAGCCAATGCCATTTTTACAAATCTGGCGATTCTCCATAAAAAAGGGGGAAAATGGTAGAATGAATGACATGATACCTATGAAGGAATATCAAAACATTTCATGTGCTCACGCACTAGTGTTTACTATAACAATATGTTTTATATGGTGAGTTTGCTAGCCCCTTGTTGAGAGTGTTCCAGTAACAGTGAATTTTTAAAGATCGTATTTATTGCAACTAGTTCAATCAAAAACTACTAACACATTCCCGGGGTGTCATGAACTAAGGACGGTATCACCTCCACCCCTTAGTGTGCTATGAGTTTAAAGGCCAGAACAGATACTTAATTTTATGTGGGGGCGGGGGGTGACGATGTAGAGGGAGAGTATTATTTCTCTGAAACGTGCTTCTGCTCAGAGATACACTAACAGACGATGGAAGGAGAGGTAAGTCATATTAACTCTAACATACTGACAACAATTATTAATTACCCAGTTACAATTAACATTAACACTGAGCAAACATATATAATATGTCTGGAAGTAGCCGGGATGTCTTTGGAGAATTCTTGCTACACTCTAACGAATAAAGTTTAATCACAAAAATGCGGATAATAATTTTTTTTTAAAAAGCCGTTTTGCTAGGCGCGTCCCGTTCAACCTATTTAAGGTACGTCGGTTATATTAGGGCGCATGTCCAAATATAAAGTACCTCGTTGAGATAAGATGAGGAAATAACGACACCCATGACGAGACCATAAAACCTGTTCTTCATTTATCGACATCCAGAAATGAAGAGAATGGAGACACAAATACCAGTAGACACATTGTTTATGTCTTGAGTCGTTTAGTCAGTCAGTCACTGTCGTTAATACTCACGTTATACACGGAGGGGAGTAAGTCAAGGAAACCCCAAGTTTTAAGGATCACATTTTACTATTGTTGCCAAAGTGCCCGCACACTGTATTGGGCGCCCGACTGGCTGAGTGGTTAGAGCGCTTGGCTATTGCAGCGAAGTTACCAGAATCCAGAGATAGAAATCTGGTTACGACATTCTCTAGTTAACCAACTGTAAATTGGTACCCGATACCTGTTCTTGAGTTAAGGAAGACAAAGGCGGCATGGAAGGGAAATGGTCACACACCTCATTAAAAAGCTGGACATAGTACGGTGAAGTCTTTAACACTTCATTTCCCTGCGACATTATTTGCTACGTGACTACCATTACTTTTAAACATTCTATGGCACAGAATAAAGTTGGGTGACCATTTATATGTCATTCGTCACATCGTTATAACATTTAAATATAAATCTGTGAACAATGTGACGAATTACTGAGATTCTGGGCGTAATTATATGAAACACGACAAATATACAAAGCGGTCTTGATCTTAAATAAAAGTGGATAAAATGATCTCTTGACGAAGTGTTAACACATGTGTCTGTAATTTGTAGAAAGATTGTGTGTTCCTGTGAAAGCGTTTTTTAAAAAAAAAAGTCATTAATTGTCACGGATTGTCTCCCCTTAGCTCTGCAGTAGTGGTCAACCAGTGACCAACACTCTAATATATAATGTGGGTCTTCAAAGGTGTCTACCTTCGCACAAGATTACTCTTGGCAGAATTGTAGATAGAAGGATAATGATGCTTCTATCGCAAGGGAGCTTTCACAAGATGTTTTCAGAAGTCAAGAACAATGCTGCATAGGGCAGAGCACTATTAACTTGTATCTCATCCGCCGCCTTTTGTGAAGAATTAAGCAATGGTTTTAGCCCGTTCAAGCCCCCAGCTGGTGCAATCCAGGGAAATTCTTTTATAAGTATTTGCTCTATAGATGTAAACATATGTCTAGATGTATATATATTAAATAGTCTTGCTCATACGTTTGCTTTTGTCGTGAGTTGGTCTGTTTTCACAATACGTCCTTCTGTAACTCTGACGAAACCGCGCGCCATACTTTATGATAACTGCTTGATAAACTGACCAGTCAGAAGGTACCGTTCTGCCGTGTTTACTAAAGCAGTGAACAGACAAAATGGCTAGGACTAATCCGTGTAACCGAGTGAAGGATGACATTTAATTACATAAGGAGGAAAGAAGTACCACCTGGAAGAGGTCTCTAATTCTATCACGGGAATGTTGCTCTACACGTCTGTGCAGAGACTTTCACGACCAGTAGTATAGGACGGGAGAGATCTTTGGTTGAATGCATCGAGTCCTCAGGTTTGTCCATAATTTGGCTGATTAAAGTACGCATAGAATAAAATGCATTTAGGAAAGTAACAGATTAGTAGCTAGGAAGGTGTAGAATAATACAGAGCGTATTTAAAGCTTTAGATGAAGAAAATCGCTCCAGGAATAACGTAGATAAATAAAATCTAAGTTTTCCTGATTTGCACAACTAGACAAAATTTTACAATTATTTTGGATAAAAATAATAGCGAGCAGGGAAACCCCCTCGGACGTCCGACCTCGCACTATAAATAACGTGTGTTCTCAACAAGTAGGCCAGTCATCTTTCAAAAATTACAGAGAGCGCAAAAAGTGTTAGTGAGCCGTGCCTTGCCTTCTGTATCTGAGAGCAGACCAGTATAACCATTAACAGCTCGACTGTATGTGCCTGAGGGTAAGAAAAAAAAAAAAGAAAAAAAAATATATATATATATATATATATATATATATATATATATATATATATATATATATATATATATATATATATATATATATATATATATATATATATATATATATATATATATATATATGCATTTTAGTGATTAATTCATTTGTGCGTTAGGAAGTGTGTAGACTGTGTTAGAAAACTACGGTGTGTTGCTGGCGGACTTACAGGCATGTGTGTAATTCTGGAGGCAAAAAGCCAGCCTTGTAAAATATTCAAAATAATTGAGAATGATGGCAACAGTGTCATTGGGTTTAGAAAAGCATTTAAAGAATTATTTCTTGATGGAATGGCACACTCACCAGGAACGTAAAGAAGGATGAAAGTGATTGTTTTAATGGATTGTTTAAGTTAGTACTTAGTATTTTATACTAGACCAAATCATTGTATGGGGGCGGATCATGGACAAATGGCTCTAACTAAGGATTTAGAGGGAAAGTGTAGTCACTGTGAACTGAATGTGGGTAATACTGGTATAAATTGTCCTGTGCATCTGCTAGCACACTGTCTGAAGCTGTCTATCATCCCCACTTGTGTGATAATGGGATAGTGATGGACCATATAGGGGTTATATTTATTTTGTTTCAGGTTTTATCCTGTAAACCACACAAACTTTAAAGAGTCATCCACCTCTGCTGGACCCTGTGGTGCGAGCGCCCTTGTTGTCAACAGGGCCAGATACCCAGTTTCCACTGCCTGGAGGAACTTCATAAGACTTGTCCGTCCATGGTAGATCTCTAAACAACAGATAAGTGGCCAAACAAAGCCACTAGCCTAGTCATCGTATCCGGATGACACTCTTATATTAAATATCAAGATTCTAATAAAGATACAGTTTAGGATGAAAAGTGTGGGCATAGATATACCCAGTACTAGCTTCACATTCAAGTAATAGTGACATAAACGTGTTAGTATTATATAAATGTTCTTCCAACGGAGATAATTAACCAAAGTGATAACCTTCAACAAGTTGAATGAATTTTTGAGACTTTTTGATTATTTTCCTATGTTTATTGATTTAATGTTGTAATTGAATTTGATTTCATTTCAAGCTTTTCAAACAGAAAAGAGAAACTGTATAAATAAATTGTAAATATTTACCAGCAGACTTACCTTACTTATTTAAGTTGAGTTCAAGTTATTGTTGGTAAATAATTTTGTTAATACCCCTAGCAGAGTCAAGAACAACATTAATAATAGCAACAATAATAAAATAATCATAAGAGGATCTTGAGAGGGAGTCAATAGGAATTCAGGAACATATAATATCATCACACCTGGAAACTTATACAGCTTGATCCCACCTGTGATGTCGATACACCCTTATTCTTTTCAGAAAAGGGGGTATTTCTTATAAGACCAGTCTCTTATCTGGCACTATCCTGGTATCATCTGATACAACTTTTTGTCCAGGATATCTTATTCTTTCAATAACATCAACCCTCTCGTGACAGCTTTCATACCTATAATAACTGAAACACCAATGATTGTTTTGTTTTAAAATAACATAAAACAAATTTGATAATCAATTAGTCTTTAACATGTTAAAATAACGATGAAATAATGGTGAATTTTAGATGTATATAAAAACGTGTCTTCACTGAGACAGGGGTGAGGATTTATAAAAAAAGTTGTCCTTTTGCTGTTTCCTTTAATAAGAACTTAGCTGGTCTAAGTGAGTCCTGCAGTCGTGGTTTCGTCAATTCTTTCGTGATGAGGGCACTTCTTCACACAACTCGTCCAATGTAGGTGGTTAGTGTTGAATCCCTACTCTTGACTCACAACTAGTGGCGTAGAAACTTTAGTCTTGCAGCTCCGTACCACGAACTTTAGACAAAATAAAAGAACAAATGCCTCTGCAAAGTACACTGGGTTGGAAGATTACCAGGTGCATTGTCTCGCTGTCCACCCACCAATGTTAGCCTCTCTGAATAATTAGACCTTTTGAGTATATACAGCGTAACTCAGGGAAGATGATTAGAAATCATCAACATTCTTCTGGGTATTAAACGGGGAAATATGGGCTTGGACAATGCGAATGTACTGATTTGCCTGAATTACAATTAACAAGGTAAATATATCTCACAAAATGATACGATACACTTGATGCACATGGGATGTAATCATCACTCAACACTGCTCCAATCGGAGTCTGGGGTTGCAGCTAGTTTCGCTTTTCTGTATGAACTACCACGAAGCAATCACCAGCGCTTGCTGTAGTGGTTTATGAATATACTTTCTTCATATGTTGAGGTTGTCAGCCTCATATATAACCACTTAGCCAGAAAAACATGTCAAATTCACATTTGTAAAATATAGGTTCACAACTTACCCCAAATGCGATCCATAATCTCCAGGCGCAGTTAGAATGGACACAGCAACTTAGGTTAGATGCTTCGAATACTGGGTCTGGGGTTATTTTAGAATCCCTCTTATAACTTAATTCTGATTCCTTAAGTCTCCAGTTTTTGTATTTAAAAATGCGGGTTTACTTTTAAGTTTCAAAGTTGCCCAAATACTCTGTCCTGGTTCTTTCGAATGGAATCTAAGTCCTATTCTCTTCTGGCTCTCTCTCTCAGTAGTTGCTACTTTGAGGTTTAGCAGTGCAGTGTGTCTAAGTCTCAAATTGTTAGATTATAAATCTCAATTTTCGCTCCTTCCCATATGGTATTTCCGACGAATTTGCCAATGAAATCCAATGTCTATTCCGTCTCTCTAATTAAACCAATCCAATCTCTTTAGAACTATGTGGGTCGGGGTGTTAGATCATTAGTCTCCCACGCGTGTTTTAAAATATTTTAAAATTTAAACACATTACTTATCTCTCAAAATGTCATGTATACTTCCGTCGTTATTATACAGACGGGCGAATACATCTGTGATCTCATCCCTCAATGATTGCTTGGCTCATAATATCCCCGCGGACGTATTTTATCTGTATTTATTACACAAAAAATGTCTGAGCTAAAGAGATAAGCCGATTATCAACGACGTACTCAAATCGTTCACGAGACAAATAATTGCTGATACAGCACGGCGCACAAACATTATTCAACGACACACCTGGCCGTCTATTGTTCTTTCCGCCCAAGTTGTCGGAAGGCGCTGTGATAAACCTCAAATTCCAGGTGGTCACTCGGTCTGGGCCGGAAATGAGTTGTGACAAAGTCACTATTACTCTTCACGTTTACCTTCTGCATTCAAGGTGGCTAGACCAATTAAGTGATTACAATTAATTCTGAAGATAGTCAATTCAGCCGTGAAATAACATTATTGTAGTGTGAATAGATGTTAACAACTCTAAGAGGCGCGACTATGAGGTTAGAAAAACGCAGAAATGAAGTTCTTCTTCTTCTTTCGTTCGCTTGAAATATATTGTCTATATCTGCAATTGTCACGTAGGTTAAGGTCAATAAATTGCCTAGATCTTCTTCCTATTCTTTCACCCGAATTCTTTTATTTTATTATCGCAGTTTACCTTTTTCCTGGAATTTTTTTCGCATCATTCGTTTGCGAAATATATTTCCTTCCTAATTCGCAAACTTTACCTGTTTCTTTTCTCAAAACTGAGAATCGCACTAGCATTCTATTACATAGATGTCAGTCAGACGAGAAGTGTTATAATGCATTCCGTCAGACCGGAGAGCCGACAGCTGTCTGCAGTTTCCCCGGGGACAGTGTTTTCTACGGCTGAGTTCTGGGCCTGTAGTGTGAAAATTCACTCCGCGGGACATGGCAAGCAGACTGAGTGTCGGCATTTTTCAGTAAACCGCGAGCGTTTCGTCTAATAGCTCCGGCGAAGCGTGATAATCGCCCATGCCATGTAGACGGTTGACTGAGATTTGCAACTGTCACGCGCATTTCTCGGTCACTGGTGGCAGTTACGTCACGCGTTAAGCTGACGTAGGTGTTTTACACGTAAAAGGGGAGATGATTTCGGAGTTTGAGAAAATGTGGGATTGTTTGCCCCTGTTTTCAAATATCCACCCAGGAGCTGAAATCTGATTTGATTTCAGTCTTCAACATTTTCAGTAAACGGAACACGCGTGCTAACGAGTGAAGCTTGTATAGCGAATTTCATAGTTCTCGTCAGATTTCTGACGAGCTTCTAACTACCTATCTAGTGAATTATCCTAGTCGTGGTGTTACCGTAGTTCTGGGGTGAGATTAATACATTATATCTAGTATTTTGTGAAGTGATAAAGTGTTAAGTCGCTTATTTCATATTTCACTAGTTAGATTTTGCGCAGAGTGCCAAATTTATATAGTCTGTATTATTTTCTAGTGACGTGTTTCAGTGGAAAGCAGAACAAATTATAATTTCTAGCATTAAACAATAATGTAGCTATAATGAAGTTAATTTTACTGCTAAGTAATCAGACGAGATCATATTTTTCTAAACTAACTTATAAATGCTAGAAACCTCATGAGATGTTGACGGAACACGCACGTGTTCCTAAATTCATGGGGATTGATGATTTTTTTAAAATATAACTTACTTTACGGGAAATTTTAATGATAAGTCAAGCGGTACGCTTGCAGTTTAAAAATGTAAGTTATATTGGGTACATATTGTAAATTATTTGATATGTGTTCTTTCCTTTTTTTATATAGTGAAACTGCGGTACCCAACTTTGCCAGCGTTCTAGTACGTGAACATTATTTGTGAAGAAACTAATCACTTTCATTACCTGAACTTTAACAGTTAAATGAAGTAAGAGGCCTTCGCGCCAGAATTAATTCTTCCAGAATAACTCTTCAGTACAGTTCAGCCCGTTGTGGCAAGCAAATATCAGTAACATTCCGACAGAGTTTTTTTTTTTGACTAGTATTGTGGTGACCAAATATAGTACCTTCCTGAAAGTAGACACCGATCTGACACTCCTTAAATTCTAGAAACCAAAGCTAATGACATTGTGCTCTGCTAACTTTTGTGCCTGGACACATTTTATGTGACTTAATCAGACATTCGAAAAATTAGAACACCCAAGGAATCGTTCCCTGAGACAGAGAGTTCAGTACGTCTTTTGGAACTGGGGATTTCTTGGTCGATGACTGCATTTTCGGGTCTGTGTGAAGGTCCTAGAATTTATTATGTTCCCAGAGGCAGCGAGCAAAGTTGTAAGTATAAATGTGAGCACATGGCCATGGCTGGATGAATGAGTGTACGCAGGTCAGAGTGTTATTTTACCGTTGTATAATGTCACCCATTTGCTGTCTTAATTTTTTTAATCTGCAGAATTTGTTGCTATTGCTAGAGTTTTCTTTTTCTTAGGCTAAATCAGATTATTCAACTCTGTTCATACATTTACGAGAAAAAAAAAAGGAAAAACTCTTAGACTCAAACCCTATGTATCTATAACTCTTTGGGCCATCATCTGTTCTCTTAACGGGGCTGTGGGCTAAACCTAGAGATAAGATTCTAACGGGCTATCATCCTTGTAGCATTTTTTTGAATTTTATGACTATTTGTATATGTTTTTTTCCTTGATGTATTTCTTTGGTGTTGTGAGAAGATTTTAAATGATAATTAAAATCTCTCTTGAACTTAGAAATCGTGTTGGTCAGCTCGTTCTAAAAAAAAATATATATATATATATATATATATATATATATATATATATATATATATATATATATATATATATATATATATATATTCATTGTTATAGATTTCCCACGTCTGTGTGTTTAACTGTCGTCACGTGTATGTGCGTGCCCGTGAGTAGATAGAAATATATGTAATATATATATCTGTGTTTAGACTGTCTGACGCCTTAAAAGCGGTCGTAGAGGATAGGTGAAAGAGAGAGGATTTCCTCGATTTTTTTCAGGGACAGCCTCTATATCACAGTCTATCATCTCACGTGTGGAAATTCTATTTTTTTGTTTTACTAACTCTCACTGTGTCTATCTCCTATTCTAACCTATTCAGAAGGGACCGACACCAAGTCTTAATTCTCCTATCTAAAATCTACGACAGCAATGTTGTTTCTTGTATAAACTTCACTGTCTTTTGTAGTTCATACAGAGGTCCGTATAGTTTTGCTTCCAGTGATGTTTCTCTGGGCCAGCAGGTTTGCCTTTATATATCATATTCGGGGCAATCTTGAAGTATGTGCTCTGCAGTCTGGGGTGCCCGTCCACATGTACACATGGCTGAATTGCCAATCTTAAATTTTGTATACATGTGGCTGCGGAGTCGGTTGTGTCCTGTTCTGAGGCGCAGAATGACAATTTGTTCTGATCTGTTCATAGCTTGGTAGTCGTCCTGCGTTGGTGTTGGTGGCTTTCTGATTGATTTGATCATCTTTTTCTTCTGATGGTACGTAACTGGTACATTCGGTTGCTCGTCTGCAGCATCTTCTTTAGCCAGTCGGTCTGCTCTCTCGTTTTCTGGTATTTCACTGCGAGACGGTATCCACTGCATGGCGACCTTGCGCTGGTTGCACAGTTCAGACAGTAAGGCTTGTATACCTGGTAATTTTCTGAAGAAATGGAGTGATTCTACCGGAGAGAACGAAAGTTATAAAAGTGCACAACTGATTTCGTCACAGTAATAAACTAAACTGTGTGTGGGAGCATCTTTTGAGATGACTATTTCTGTGGTGAGAGGCAGGCACCTGCTTTCTGACGTGTCAGGTAAAACATAACTTGTCTGTTCCCTGGGGATTAAAGGTCTTCAGTCAGCTCACGTCTATATCTACTGTCTTTCTGCGTCTTTTTTTTTTTTTTGGGTCTATCTCCAGTTGAATTCTGTGTATGTGTGTTTGCAGGTCTTCCTCGATTTATGTTTTGTTGAGCATTCCAGAACAGTGACTGCCTTGTCATGTGTGTTCAGCCTCTCCTCGCAGTCATTTCTTCACCTGTTGCCCTACGGATATTTGTCTCCTTCTTTCCATCTGTTCCACATTCCGGATCATGTCAATCCACTGCAATCCTTCTAGTCCACGCATACACCAATTTTTAAAAGTTTGTTACGCTCGTTTTCACTGCTCTCCATGTTTCAGAGCCATACAATAGGATTGACTTGACATTTGTGTTGAAGATTTTAGTTGTGTTGTGCGGGACTTGATTTCTTTTGATTGTCACGCATTTTCAAGCCAAAAATTTCCCAGCACAACGAAATCTACTCGTATGATAAATAGACAACGTTAGATGAATTCCTTCTGTTATCTAAGACAAGGCTTCTCAACATATTCTCTTATCCAGCGACTCGTTTACCAGGTGGTCCAGGCGATCATTCCTCAAAACAACTGCCTGTCTCTGCTGCTGGAGTTAGTTTTTGTTGGAGACTTGCTCCCGCGTTATGTTATTTGTTTTTACTTACTTACTTACTTATTCGTTCCTCTTCTACCGTGAGGTGTAGAGGTTTGCAAGAGAGAGCGCCATACTATTCTATCGGCTGTCTTCCTCCTGGCTTGGTTCCATTCTAGTCCTCAGTCCTTCAAAGATTGTCTAATGTTGTCCTCCCAGCGGACTTTATTGTTTGTTCATCTAGCATTATATCTTTCTGGTTTTCTCTGTAATTTCTTACGTCAATCTTTTCTTATTATCAGGTCTCATCAACTGCCATCTTCGCATTGAAGATCGGCTGCAATAGATCTCCAATGACTTCTGTTTCTCGCCATTATGGCACAGTGACATGTTCTTACTTGTCCATCTCTTTTATCTTTCTACTCATGGCGCTGTCTTCCTCTTGCACGTTTGTCTTGAGTTGTACCTTCTGTTATGCTTTTTGGCAAAGTGTTATTTTCTTTTTTATATGATCAAATATCTTATCTGTTTAATTTTGATCCTATTATTTCATTTCGTGCATGGCTTGTCTCTGACTTCTTTATTTGCTTGCTTCTATTTATTTGCGATCGCCCCCTCCCCCCCCCGCCCCCCTTTTTCTTGCCGTGAAACTGATTGCAAATTATTGTCTTCTCACACAGTATCCTAACAGTTTCACTATCTTCTATTATCTATCAAATATCTTTTTCTTTTGTCTCAGCCACCTCAAGATGTTTCTTTGATGTCTCTGGTATTTTCAACATCCTTCTGAGAAACGGTACCTCAGTGTCTTCTAACAATCTCTACATTCTTTTATTGACTGTCCATGCTTCACTGTTATAAAAGAATACTAGTTGTATATAACACGGAATACCCATGTTCTTACTTTCATTATTGATTGTCTTGCAAACACTAAAATACAAACATGGCGGTATCCCAGCAAATGCTTACATTTATAATAACGTGCAGTGTGGAGTGTCATTTTCTTAATGGGATTTTTTTTTTTTTTAAAGGGGATAACAGATTATGTTTGATTTTTCTCAGAATGTTAATTAAAGTAACAACCAGCGTGGACAATGAAGATTCTGCTTGTTTGATCCCACGAATATCGCCAAACTGAAGACTAGGGTAAACCCCGCGGAGTAGATGTTACAGAACACAGTTCCTATCACTACTAACAGAACAGTTGAATATCCAACTTACAAATGCTTAGTTTTCTCTTCTTCTTGGAGGGACACATAATGAAGTGAGCTGGTATGTGACGACACAGTAAAGGAGAACGTGACGATTGTGAATACGGTTTAAGAAAGCACACATAGCCTTGACCAGTGCCATTCCTGGACAAGCTCTATGGACATACGAGGTACAATTAACTTCTCTCTGTAAAGATGTTCAGGTTGAGATGTGAAAGTTTATCAACAAGAAGATAAGTAAAAAGAACTGGAGTCTGTTTCATTTCTTTATTACTCCCTGTGGAGCATAAACCTTTATCATGGGATTAAATATCCTGTGCCATCCGCTCAAGATCTTTACATGTCCTTTTAAGTCTATCTCCAAGTACCGTCTTTCTATATTTGTACTTCTCACTTCATTTCTTGTGTCTGGGGGATTCCATAATAAGAACTGCATTGTATCGCCATCAACTGGATTCCTCAGTCTGTATATCCTATCCCACGCTAACGTCTTCTCCTCAGTCTGTATATTCTATCCCACGCTAACGTCTTCTCCTCAGTCTGTATATCCTATCCCACGCTAACGTGTTCTCCTCAGTCTGTATATCCTATCCCACGCTAACGCCTTCTCCTCAGTCTGTATATCCTATCCCACGCTAACGTGTTCTCCTCAGTCTGTATATCCTATCCCACGCTAACGTGTTCTCCTCAGTCTGTATATCCTATCCCACGCTAACGTGTTCTCCTCAGTCTGTATATCCTATCCCACGCTAACGTGTTCTCCTCAGTCTGTATATCCTATCCCACGCTAACGTCTTCTCCTGATCTCTTGTTCTCCTGCTATTTGTCTGCTTCTTTCTCCTTTGACGTCAGCTATTTGTGTCAGATTCTCCCTGAATTGACTCTAAATTACCAGGAGAAACTATTAGTCGTGGCCGAGAAACTTGCCGACTAGCGTCGACTTTAAGGGCACTCACATTGCGACTTCCTTGCGTATGCCGTGAGTAAACACACCTACTTCTCCTCATTTTTGTTGCGTTACATAACATGCGTTCATAGTCGAACAGTTCTGCAATCATATAATGTTATCCTTGGCATGCAAATCTGTATGAATTCTCCCCCCTTCTTGTCAAGAATATGATTCTCTTCCTTGGGGAAATTTGCGTCAGGAACGAAGATAGGTAAGTATTGTGCTCAGATGGACCAGGTAATTGGATTAGAGAAGGTATTGGGTATTCAATGTTTTCCTCTAACAAAACCTCCTCTCTGTGACACTCATATCTCCTGAATGATGCAGCAATGACAAATAAACAGATGGAGCCGGCAGTCTTCATGTTATCTGGGAATTTTGTTGTTCTTGGAATCTTGAGTACGTGCTTTTTGTTGGTGAGTACACGCGTGAGATCTGCCAGTTTGTTTTTCCTACATAGATGTTGATCTCTGGATGTCTGTGTAAAGTCGATTAAAGCATGCCCAACATTTTGTCATTAAGTGGAGGTACAAGATGTACTCCATTTTACTCTAGCAGTGAATGTGTGCACTGTCGAGTTGCTATGTCTGTTACAGCTCGGTTCGTAATCCTGGCAAGATGCGAATTCTGGTCTTCCACATGACAGGCCAGTGTTGTGTGTGTTAAATGCTCCATTACTGCGCAGGTGTTAGACGAAATGTTTGCTTTAGCGGACGACTGAACTTTCGTGTGCGGGTTTGTGTATTGTGTGATGTCTTATAATAGTAATAATAATAATAGCCCGTTCAGTCATAACTGACTATGGAGAAAAGTGGGTTTGAGTGTGTGTGGCTTGTTTGATGGGAGAATATGTGTGTGTTTGTGTGACTTCTTACATGAGAGAAAATGTGTGTGTGTGTGTGACTTGTTAAATGAGAGAACGTATGTATGTGTGTGAATTATTACATGAGCTTGTGTATGTGACCTCTTATATGAGAGAAAGCGTGTGTGCATTTGTGTGTGTGTGACTTCTTACAGCGCTCTATTTTTATTTCATACTTGCCATCAACTATTTCTTCTACTATAGTCTTCTGTAAGATGTCTTTTTATATAGGCAAAAAAAATTATCCTCAGTTAAGTTAGTGCTCAGCAGGTATTACTTATTAAATGTACTTTGGTAACGTGTATCTAAATTAGCATACTATGATATCGATACTTCTACTAGACCAGTGGTCTTACTCTCTTGATTGATTACAGCGAAATCGAGTTTTACTCGTGTGCTTTGATTGAGTAATTACTGCTGTCGAAGAGAGACGATTTAAGTGTTATTTCTTTTATTTACCGGTATGTCATTACTTTTACAGTTGCGGATTTGACTTTATCACAAATAATGTCTAAAACTCTGTTAGGTTTTTACTGATATAAGCCACGACATTTGATACATTCACTTAATATATGTGACACAGCTTCGTTTGTGATGTCACATATTTTGCAGCTGTTGTAGATGACTGTGCGTATGGCATGGTATGGATGTAAAAGACTGTCGCATTCTAGTAAGTGTAGTCTCGAACTCACAGCCAATGACGGTACAGTTTCACATTTGATAGAAAAACTAGACCACAATTAGTAGTTGACACATTTTATTTTGTGAACTAGTTGTACGTACGTATATATGTGTACATTCATATATACATACACAGCGTACGTACATGTTTACGTACATACAAACATATATACATCACATATTTTGTTATCTGTCTTAAATTTTCTGACAAGCTCACAAAACGACATCCGTTGTGCCCAGTTCTCACAAGCAGACCCACTTCACACGGGTAATAGAACGGTATGTTTCTGCGGGCATCTGCCTGGTAGACTTCTTAAGCACAAACAGAGAAATTATTATTCCAGCTGGACTCTCCTGATCTCACCCAACCAGAGCATCAAGGAATTACGCCTAACCACCCCCACCCCTTCCGAACATCCCAAACGAGTATGCATCAGCAACAATACACAGTGAACATCAAAGATAATTCAGGCTTGTAACGCCTGCACTTTCACCCCTGGACGGAGTCAACTACTCGCCAACTTTACAAACATGTATCCAGTGTGCACACAAACATCAACTTATCTTCTGGAACTGCTGAACATATGGCGCCTTAATGTCGTATAATCGAACCCACCCATGCCAACAAGGACATCTGTCTGTCTTCACAGTGAAACCTGTCATTAAAATGTATTCAGTTTCGCCCACAGCAACAGCAGATTTCTAATCTACGCCGCCTTAGAAAGTTTCTAAGCGTGAAGACCTTATGTTCAAAATACAGAAAGACGCCGACAATTTTGACAAGACTTCAACTTTGTTTGATATAACTGGTAGATATGACGCAGGCTCTGTATGTGACACAGATTGGGGAAACCAGTTTATAGCGAAACAAGGCGGTTCTCGTTCAGGAATCACGCGACATAAGAGAGAGAGAGTGTGTGAGAGAGCGAGAGAGTAGAGAGAGACTAAACAACACAAGAGAAGGGATTTGGAACAGACAGAATGATAGACAAGGCTTAGAAAAAACTTTATATGATAGTAAAGACATATTTTAAAACAATATATTAACGTGTCATGACACCCGGATTTCTTTGATCATATGATCGTAACATCCGGGTTGTGTTGACAGGACTTTGTAACAAGTTTGTACTGTTCTGTAAACTATTTACAACAACACTGCCATCTGTGAACCGTGTTTTGCTGAACTATGACATGAAACATGAGACACAGTAGATAATCTTTGATAAAAAATGGATTTAACATCCGGTTTGTGTTTACTTTTAACAAGTTTGTACTGTTCTGTAACGTTGAACGTGTTTACACCAACACTTCTTTGATCATATGATCGTAACATCCGGGTTGTGTTGACAGGACTTTGTAACAAGTTTGTACTGTTCTGTAAACTATTTACAACAACACTGCCATCTGTGAACCGTGTTTTGCTGACCTAATGTTCTACTACTGTAACTCATGGTGAATTGAACGACAGTAGATAATGTTTGCCTTACTTGGACAAGGACAAAGAAATGGACAGCGTTACGATTGTAAGATCTTCATTAAGGATAAACTTTGTCAAATTATTGTTCATGATTGTGATAAACGAGCGCAAAGCCTTATCGCCATATCTTTTCCTACATCTTTCTTATTTTATTTTCTCAGACATTGTGCTCTTTCATCCCACATTTGCTATTTCATCGTTTTTGATTACTCGCGACCGGTATTTGTTCTTTCATCGGTGGTAAAATAAATTCTTTTGATTGAGTCCCTATACCTGGCATCATCTTTTGAAGTCCACATTGCCTCGTGATAAATCTGGTGAAACACATCTGGTTTCATCAAAATCAGACATCTGGGCATGGTACAATTTCTGTGGACTATTGTTAACTTTGAAGCGAGCGCGGCTGACACAAAAGCTTAGTCTCTTTGTTTCTCGGCCGCTGTCCATACAAGCGATGGGTCTCAACATTGGGACAATGGCGCGGGTAGACGCCCAGCTTGGCCAGGTGAAGAAGTCTTCTCATGCTGTTTAAACCAACCGCCATGTAATACAATAAGCGGCGCCACAAAAGGACTTGTTTGCATGCTGGCGACAATGGACCGAAGTAAGAAAGGCCGCCGCCAACACGCGGAACGATAGACAAACAAGGAGTGATATGACAGTTGGAAGGCGGGGGGCACTTTTTCATTGGCCAGCCAATTATCTCAACACCTGTTTGTCAGGCAAGCCCGGCAACGAAAGTTGGTCGCGAATTGCCCCACCCACTTTTGGACTGACAGGGGACAAAAGCGATTCTGAAAATGAGTGACCAGAGGGTCTCTTAGCTATTGGTTGTATGGGCGGAGTTGTAAGTCACCGGTCCAAGGGACCCACATTTGACCTTTAGAGATATAATATACCGCGCAGCTCGCTAGAGAGATGAGTCCAGTTTTTACATTGCGGTGCAGAGAATAAATCCCTGAACGCCTAGCCTAAATACACGTGTTTATTCAGAGTGGATAAAATAATTCATATATGTGGTGAATTGTGTTCTTAAAGGATTTTGCGAAGGGAAAAGAAGTTCATCAGAAGTCTGAGTCTACATGCTACGTATTGGACGTCTATCCAGAAATAAGCTATCGAAGCGGACATTTGGATTGCAGGATTCGCCAAAGGACATCCTTCATTCCTCAATTAAAAAGGAATATTTCTCGCCCACAATTCAGAAGGTAGACGCAGCATTTTTTGTCACCTTATATTGCGTGCTCACAGGTTCAATACATATTTAAATCAAGTTCAAATCACTCGGAAGCTTACTACATGAGTCAGTCTAAAGCCCACAGTTGATTACGTGTCCAAATATCAAGTTCAGCCCGTCGGAAGTTTACCATCTGAAGTCACGCTAAAGAGCTCAAATGTTGAATCTCATATTTATACCAAATGCAACACACTCTTAAGCGCACTCTATGCAGCAGACTGCAAAGTATACTTTATGAATCACGATTACATACTCAAGGTAATGAGTCTACATATTAAGAACAGTTCGTGAAGATATCCAGTCTGGCTAGTAACCTTAGGAGATTAGACAACAGACATTTTCATACGACAACTGTTAACTGTTGATCAACGCTATAGAGATATAATCAAACAGTGAAGGATTGTATATCGTCAACGTTCTCAGTACGACAAAAGTTTTCATCAGAACGTCCTCGACTTAGAGATACCCCACTCGACATAACTTATAACAACGTGGGACATTCTATGTATAAATGTGAATCATCCTATCAGGGAGGAGCATTTAGAGACACATGGAGTATGTAGATTACTCTCCATTTTCGTAACACGTATCATATCGCATCATCATCATTTCGCTTTACACAAGTTCATTCGTCTATTTAATTAACTACAATACTAATATCTCATCTGTGCGTTTTGTGTGAACCGTCTTGTACTATCATCACGTTCTAATCACTTCTAACCCAATCTGTGTAGATATTTAATTAATAAACCCACTAATCGTTTGATCATTATCTAGTTTGTTAATGTATCACTCGTGCTGTCGGTGTTAAATATTTACATATAGGTAAATCTATATACTCAGGTGAGGTTGGGGGCTTTTTCTGTTACGGGATCTAAGGGCAGAAGCTAAGGTCGTGGGGAAACATAATTCTTGCCATAATTCACTAGAAAACACTGTCCAGTGGAAAGCATTCGCATTCTCTTCTTCTTGTCCTTATCTCGTATAGGTCTCTATTTTTCTTAACGAGCCAATTTCTGGAGACCTTCTACCTAATATCTCATAGGCTATTCCTGTAGTAGTTGCCCCAGTACTCACCACACGACAATGGTAAGTTTTCAAGACTGTTTCTGTTTTTTCTTACGTCCATTCTTGGTGAGAAGCGTAGTGGGGAGCTGATTTTTGCGTTCCTGAGCCAAGTGTGTGGCCTTGCCTGTTGTGAGCCAGTGTTGTTGTAGGATGTCTGTGATGTTGTCTATCTATCAAGTGTGTGGCCTTGCCTGTTGTGAGCCTGTTTTGTTGTAGGATATCTGTGATGTTGTCTATCTATCAAGTGTGTGGCCTTGCCTGTTGTGAGCCCGTGTTGTTGTAGGATGTCTGTGATGTTGTCTATCTATCAAGTGTGTCGCCGTGGCTACTGGTAGCCCGTGTTGTTTTAGGATGTCTGTGATGTTGTCTATCCATCTGCCTCTTGGTCTTCTCCGTGCTCTGAACCCATATCTGCTGGTGTTATAGGTGGGTACTGGTCATTTATCCCGCTTCATTCTCATGAGATGGTCAAATCATTTAATTGTCTGTCTCTATAAAATTGATGTAGGATGTAGTCCCTACAGTTTTTTATAACTGTTTCACACCAAATACCAGGGGCCATCAGAAAAATCAAATAAGAACATACTGGGGAAAAAAACAGGGAAGTCGTTAGTTAATCATCAAGATCTTCCGTGTAGTTCCGGGGTCTGTGGGGGGACACACAAACAAAAATAATAGGACCATGACTACCTCCGGCATGTTGCAAAAATCTATGAATGTGAGGTTGTGGATGTGAGGTTGTGAATGTGAGGTTGTGAATGTGGGGTTGTGAATGTGAGGTTGTGAATGTGGCTGGAAACATTGTAACAAGTATTCATACAGAAACCAACACAAACAGGTCTCTCTGACACAGGATTTTTACAGCTGTTGTGATGGCTCTATGCTCCGTAAGGAGAGAAAAGAAGTTTGCTGATGATGAATCACCAAGATAAGGAGCAGGTCATTAAAGCTGATGATGAATCACCAAGATAAGGAGCAGGTCATTAAAGCTGATGATGAATCACCAAGATAAGGAGCAGGTCATTAAAGCTGATGATGAATCACCAAGATAAGGAGCAGGTCATTAAAGCTGATGATGAATCACCGAGATAAGGAGCAGGTCATTAAAGCTGATGATGAATCACCGAGATAAGGAGCAGGTCATTAAAGCTCTTTGGAAGTATAATTACAAAAGAAAACTAAGATTTTGAGAGCCAGATAATAACAATTAAATTGAGTTGGGTGAAAAGAACGAAAGAACGAGCTTTATATTTCCATGGGTTGAGAATTGGGTGCAGGCAAGTCTAACATTGTGCCTTTCCTTTCTCTCATTCTTGATACTGTATACATTTATTCTCACGTGTTCTGTAAGTATTTATTTAAAGGCACGCAACATTATAAAGGTAATATAACAGCATACATTTACAGTATACAATGACAATGAAGAAATAAAATACGTTAAAGATGCAATAAAAATCAATAGCAAAAATAAACAAACATAAGAAAAATTAAATATTCCTTAAAACATATCAGATTAGAGTGGCTTATAACAATCACCAGTAATAAAATATTTGAATAGTCTGCAACAGAATGAGTACAGACAGCGTGTTTTAGATAATGTTGAAGGAAGAAGGAAGACAAAAGATATATCTCATTAAGCTCGAAACTCAACATAGAAAGACCTTTAATTTGGCAACTTATTCAGACCACAGAAGTTGACATCAAAGTCTACATTGCGCCAGTCTACATTGCGCCAGTCTACATGGCACTAACTCATGATGCTGACCTTTAGGCATTTATTCATGTCCCACTCTACTACTGCTCTGATATCAATATTTATAAACGTGCGGTGTCTATTTTTTTAACACATTCACTCTTGAGGAAAGTGGTTAGGCCATAGCCTTATTTCCTGCTCACTTGACCAGAAATGTCAGCACTGGGGCAGCACGCCCTGTCGGCACAATTTGCAGCCAGATATAATTTACATAGATCTGTCCGCGTGCACATGTGGTATGCGGGTCTGTCACGTGACACGAGAGTCGCGAGGGACAAGCATAAATTCATTTGAGCCGGTGATGAGAGATACAGACTGAAATATTTACTTGATGTCGAGAGATCGTCTGGTGTCGAGATGTTATATGGCAGGGACTTGTGGGTCACATACACACATAACACATAGAAGATAGGGATGAAGAGGTCACGGAACCAGGTAATGGAGAAATGGAGGGTTAGTTTAACAAGTATGTCAGTGAGCAGGACTAACACAACCATAATATTGCTTCCGTGTCAGTTTTTAAAACAAATATTCATTGTTTTTTTTCTTTTTCTTGCTCCTCTTCTTCCTCTTCTTGTTTCTCATCTTCATGTTTCTCTCTCTTCTTGTCTCTCGCTCTTCCTTTTTCTCCCTCTTCTTGTTTCTCCCTATTCTTGGTTCCCTTCTTTTTGGTTCCCCTCTTCTTGTTTATACTTGCTTCTCCCTCTTCTTGTTTGTTCCTCTTCATGTTTCTCCCTCTTCTTGCTTCTCCCTCTTCTTGTTTCTCTCTCTTATGTTTCTCCTTGTTCTTATTTCTCCTCTTCACGTTTCTCCCTGTTCTTGTTTCCACTCTTCTTGTTTATACTTGCTTCTCCCTCTTCTTGTTTGTTCCTCTTCATGTTTCTCCCTCTTCTTGCTTCTCCCTCTTCTTGTTTCTCTCTCTTATGTTTCTCCTTGTTCTTATTTCTCCTCTTCACGTTTCTCCCTGTTCTTGTTTCCACTCTTCTTGTTTCTCCCTCTTCTTGGTTCCCCTCTTTTCGGCTCCCCTCTTCTTGTTTATCGCCCTGCTTGTTTCTCCTTCTTCTTGGTTCCCCTTTTCTTGGTTCCCCTCTTCTTGTTTATCTCTCTTCTTGTTTCCTCTTTTCATGTTTCTCCTTTTTCTTGGTTCCCCTCTTTATGTTTCTCTCTCTGCTTGCTTCTCCTTCTTGTTTCTCCCTCTTCTTATTTCTCCCTCTTCTTTTTTCTCCCTCTTCTTATTTTTCCCTCTTCATCTTTTACCCTTTTCTTGTTTCTCCTTTTTCATGTTTCCCCTCTTCTTATTTCTCCTCTTTTGTTCCTTTCTTTTTCCTCTTATTCTTCCGTCATGTATTATTTTTCCTCCACATATGTTTCTTTCTTTCGCTGTTTTCATCATCTTCTCCTTTCCTAGCCTACTCTGGTGCCTACTTATGGAACAGCCTTCCACAGCACCTAAAAAGCCTACCTACACAATATTCTTTTAACAAAGCACTTTTCAAACACTTCCTCAACACTAATTATCTACCCCCATAGAAATAGCATTTGCCTGTCAACATCTCATCCATAGGTCAATATTTCTTTTCCTCTTCCGCTCGTTTTTTGTGAATAATTTGTTTTATATCCATGTAATATTGTTATTATATTCACTTTAAAATATTATTATATAATGTAATGTATGTGAGAATGTACCCACATAATACTGTACTTTAGAAATGTGAGTCGTGAGAATGTACCCACATACCACTGCACTTTAGAAATGTGAATTTTTTTTTTTTTTTTTTTAACTGCTCGAAGACTTTACCTGCCACAGAAGTGCGTAAGAAAGCGTTATTATTATTATTTCATTTTCCACCAAGAATGTATGGACATAAGCGAGAATGTGTTTATGTAATTTTTGTATTGATGATTGATGACACATTCAAAAATACAGATTAATTGTAGACGGATTGACCGCATGAGTGAGTGTCGGTATACAGAATTTATTTATTTTTATTTATTGTTTTATTTATTTTATTTTATTATTACTTTTTTCCCCCAATTACTAGCTTGTTTGTTTCAAAAAAAAAACCTACTCATTTAAAAAAAAATTAAGATTGCATAATGTAAATGAATGCTGTTATGGTAACTTTATAATGTTGCATGCCTTTAAATTAATGCTTAAAGCATCATGTGGGAATGAAAGGATATAGTATGCAAGATTAATGAGAGTGGAAGGTCAGAATGTTAGACGGGCCTGCGCGCCCAATTCTTTACCCTTCGAAAATAAAGTTCGTTCGTTCGTTCGTTCATTCGTTCCCTGGTCTTCTCTTTTCCCTCCACCTCTTTTGCTTCTTTCCTTCTTCCTCGTTCTCCTCGTCCTCATCTTCGTTTTCTTCCGTTTGTTCTTCGTCTGCTTGTCTTCTTTTTCTGCTTCTATTTTTATCTTTCGTTTTCTTCATCGTTGATCTTCTACTTCATAATACGGTTAAGTTCCTCAAGGTTAAGTTCTGGTAGTTCGTGTTCCCCAAGGTTAAGTTCTGGTAGTTCGTGTTCCCCAAGGTTAAGTTCTGGTAGTTCGTGTTCCCCAAGGTTAAGTTCTGGTAGTTCGTGTTCATTGTAGTTCGTGTTCCCCAAGGTTAAGTTCTGGTAGTTCGTGTTCCCCAAGGTTAAGTTTGGTAGTTCGTGTTCCCCAAGGTTAAGTTATTACTGGTAGTTCGTGTTCCCCAAGGTTAAGTTCTGGTAGTTCGTGTTCCCCAAGGTTAAGTTCTGGTAGTTCGTGTTCCCCAAGGTTAAGTTCTGGTAGTTCGTGTTCCCCAAGGTTAAGTTCTGGTAGTTCGTGTTCCCCAAGGTTAAGTTCTGGTAGTTCGTGTTCCCCAAGGTTAAGTTCTGGTAGTTCGTGTTCCCCAAGGTTATGTTCTGGTAGTTCGTGTTCCCCAAGATTAAGTTCTGGTAGGTCGTGTTCCCCAAGGTAAGTTCTGGTAGTTCGTGTTCTTAAGTTCTGGTAGTTCGTGTTCCCCAAGGTTAAGTTCTGGTAGTTCGTGTTCCCCAAGGTTAAGTTCTGGTAGTTCGTGTTCCCCAAGGTTAAGTTCTGGTAGTTCGTGTTCCCCAAGGTTAAGTTCTGGTAGTTCGTGTTCCCCAAGGTTAAGTTCTGGTAGTTCGTGTTCCCCAAGGTTAAGTTCTGGTAGTTCGTGTTTTCCCCAAGGTTAAGTTCTGGTAGTTCGTGTTCCCCAAGGTTAAGTATCTGGTAGTTCGTGTTTTCCCCAAAGTTAAGTTCTGGTAGTTCGTGTTCCCCAAGGTTAATGTTCTGGTAGTTCGTGTTCCCCAAGGTTAAGTTTCTGGTAGGGATCGTTGGTAGTTCGTGTTTCCCCAAGGTTCAGTTCTGGTAGTTCGTGTTCCCCAAGGTTAAGTTTCTGGTAGTTTCGTGTTCCCCAAGGTTAAGTTCTGGTAGTTCGTCTTGTTTCCCCAAGGTTAAGTTCTGGTAGTTCGTGTTCCCCAAGGTTAAGTTCTGGTAGTTCGTGTTCCCCAAGGTTAAGTTCTGGTAGTTCGTTTCCCCAAGGTTAAGTTCTGGTTTCGTGGTTCCCCAAGGTTAAGTTATCTGGTAGTTCGTGTTCCCCAAGTTAAGTTCTGTTAGTTCGTGTTCCCCAAGGTTAAGTTCTGGTAGTTCGTTTCCCCCAAGGTTAAGTTCTGGTAGTTCGTGTTCCCCAAGGTTAAGTTCTGGTAGTTCGTGCTGTAGTTCGTGTTCCCCAAGGTTAAGTTCTGGTAGTTCGTGTTCCCCAAGGTTAAGTTCTGGTAGTTCGTGTTCCCCAAGGTTAAGTTCTGGTAGTTAATTCGTGTTTCCCCAAGGTTAAGTTCTGGTAGTTCGTGTTCCCCAAGGTTAAGTTCTGGTAGTTCGTGTTCCCCAAGGTTAAGTTCGGGTATTCGTGTTCCCCCAGGTTAAGTTTCGGGTAGTTCGTGTTCCCCAAGGTTAAGTTCTGGTAGTTCGTGTTCCCCAAGGTTAAGTTCTGGTAGTTCGTGTTCCCCAAGGTTAAGTTCTGGTAGTTCGTGTTCCCCAAGGTTAAGTTCTGGTAGTTCGTGTTCCCCAAGGTTAAGTTCTGTTGGTCGTGTTCCCCAAGGTTAAGTTCTGGTAGTTCGTGTTCCCCAAGGTTAAGTTCTGGTAGTTCGTGTTCCCCAAGGTTAAGTTCTGGTAGTTCGTGTTCCCCAAGGTTAAGTTCTGGTAGTTCGTGTTCCCCAAGGTTAAGTTCTGGTAGTTCGTGTTCCCCAAGGTTAAGTTCTGGTAGTTCGTGTTCCCCAAGGTTAAGTTCGTGTTCCCCAAGGTTAGTTCGTGTTCCCCAAGGTTAAGTTCTGGTAGTTCGTGTTCCCCAAGGTTAAGTTCTGGTAGTTCGTGTTCCCCAAGGTTAAGTTCTGGTAGTTCGTGTTCCCCAAGGTTAAGTTCTGGTAGTTCGTGTTCCCCAAGGTTATGTTCTGGTAGTTCGTGTTCCCCAAGATTATGTTCTGGTAGTTCGTGTTCCTCAAGGTTAACACGTTAATGTTTTGTTCTGTGATTGAGTTAAAAGACAAATAAAACAGTTCTTAATATATCGTATTTTCACTGACTGAATCCCTGCGACCGAAGCCGTCTCTCGCCTGTAATTTAGTTGATTACTGTTACGCCTAAAGTAATAAGTCCTTTGTTACTTTCTTGGAACGCTCGTATTTCATTGGCTACTGGCCTTTAAATGTTTTTTTCTTGTTTGATTTTTGACTATTTCAAATTCGTATTTTCTCTGTCCTTTAATTACTTTGTTAGATTTTGAGTCTTGTGGTGCGAAACTGTGCGTGTCTGCTTTTGTGTGACTATTTTCATATTCTCCTGACAGTTTCAGTCCATTGCAATTATTATTATTGCCTATGCCAAGTGTTTCGTAAGTTAAGTACTTTCATTTTTGCTTTCACTTACTTGGTAAAGTTTAATTAGTCTAAATATTCGTGATTTTCGTGTTAACACTACTTTTGTTATTGATATTTTTAAACCCCCTATCCAAAATTAAATGCATACAAATCAGATACAATGGCTAATTAAGGATGACCTACGGCTGGGTCATCTAAACATGTACCATCTATTAGGCAAACTTCCTGAACTTACACGAATTCTGAATCAACATTTTCATGTTTTTGGACTTTCGGAAAGTCGTTTAAATGACAAAATATCAGATGATGATATTGCACTACGACGAGACTCAAGTAGAAAGCTAGAAACAGGTATAGTAGTATATATTTCCACTTCTATTAGTTATCGCCGCAGAAACGATTTACAGACGGAAGAGACCGAGTGCATATGGTTAGAAATAAACATTCCAAGTCAGGGACACTTTCTAGTCGGGTATCTTTATAGAAATCCCAGTGCAGGATCCATCTGGTATGAAGATTTCACCACAATGATGGACAAAGTATTTACCACTGCCAAAGAAATTATTCTTCTAGGCGACTTCAACATTGACATGCACAACACAAACCAAACGTGGGAAAACATTATACTATCTTACAACTTAAAACAAATAGTCAACCAGCCTACCAGGGTAACAACAACATCATTCACAACAATCGACCACATCTACATCACCATCAACATTATAGAATGCTCTGTTCCTATTGTCGCGATGAGTGACCACTATCCATTATGTTGCACGTGGTCAAAGAATAAATATAAAGCTCCCAGAAATAAACATATAAGTATTAAATTTAGAAGTTTCAAAAACTTCAATCTTGAACTATTTTTACATGATTTGCGAGCTGCACCTCTAGCCAGTGTAAACCAGCTTTCTGATCCCCATGACACCATTGCTCATTGGACACGTATCTTTCATTGTGTGTTTGATAACCATGCACCAGCTAAAGAAGTTCGTGTGAAACGACAGATCAAATCTCCTTGGATCACACAAGCAGTGCTAGAAGCCATGAGGCAGCGAGATCGAGCTCACTGAAATAAGGACTTTAACACATACAGAGCACAAAGAAACAAGGTACAATATTTAATACGTAGAGAAAAGAAAACATACTTTTAAAACTTAGTTCAGAACAAAACAAACAGTAAAGATATGTGGAAAGCAATCAACACCCTAGCAAACAAACGAAGTTCGCCTAACTTGTTAACCCCCAATACCTCATTTGCTTGTACAGACTTCAGCACTTACTTTCAGGCAGAAATAACTAGTCTTAAATCTACGATACCAGATTCCCCTTGTGACCTAGGCCAACTGTCCACATTCTATGAGAACAAATGCACAAACACAATCCCATACGACATTCCGTTTATGACAGTTAATGAAGTGTATAACTATCTGTTACGTGCAGTCTTTGATATCTTACAATATTATACATTGGTATACTTGTTATGTTCGCAAATATTTTGTAAACAAAATAGATATTTTTTAGTGCTTAAGGGAAAGTCATTATTGAGTTACTTCCCTTGAAAGTTGTGCCGTCTCTTTCGATCGAACTCCGCGGATGAATCCAGTTTTACTGCGATTTATTCTTTGTTTGGGTAGTAATAGATTGTTCTTGCTTCAGAATATCTATGGCCTGAATTTATGGGTATTGTTTGTCTGTGTAGGACGAATCTGTCTTATATCTGTATATCTTTACATATCTAAGTCGAACTATATGTTCTGTTGTCTCTAGAGAGGTCAAAGGCTGTTCGGCGGATGTGTCGCGAGAGAGGTGTGTTTTGGCTTCGCCCTGATGATGGGCTGTGTTTTTCTATGTCGGCTTGATGCCGGGAAAAAAAAGTGATCTCAGTGGTTTTTTGGGGAAAGTGATAGTCATCTAGACCTATCGTGTATGCTTTACCCCAGTGTTCATTCTTATTGCCAAGGAATGGCAAAATCATATTTCTGAAAACCAAGGTAATAAAGATACTCTTTTGAACTCTCGTACGAAGCCACCGTTTTTCGGTAGGGATGATTTGTACGTCTGAGAGGATACATCTAACTAGATGAAAAAAAAAACGATTCTGATTCCTAGCAGCACTATATCCTGTAGAATGCAGTCAATTGTTCATGATCAAATCTACAGAGCAATGAAATGTTTAATGAATGACTAACTTTAGGACAGATTCATTATCTGTATCCAAACGTGAGTGACAGCTCACGAGTGAAGCCATCTTGGAACCAAACATGTAGTGACTTTCAAGAAGAGAAAAGGGATGCCCGTATTATCGCTTGATTAGTCCAGAGATCACTGCTACACATGAGAACCCATTGCTAGCGGTTCAATATAATTATATGGAAAAATCTGTGCTGGACATTATGTTAAGGAATCTTCGCTAGACGAGATTAGGTCTAGAAGCCATCTTGGATATTGTTTATAATCTGACGTGCTTTGTCAGTAAACTCAGTTGATATATATATATATATGGGCAATACTGAGTGCTTGGCTACTGACAGTCCATTATACTATTATTCTACATGAGTGCCCATGTAACATAACATTGCAAGACCATTTATCCACTGTACCATGATGTATTATGCCAACCTGTGATTTGTCACTATCTGTGCTGTCGAGTGTGTACGTCCAATTAAACTTTAGTAAAGGTACACAGTCGTTGGTGTCGATGACTTCCAGCCATACATGAGTGTGAGGAAAGAACATTTGTCAACACCACGAACTCTTCCTATCATTCGCACATTATACACTCCATCTATGTCTACACACCACTGCGTAGGTCAAGTTGACATTCCATACTCGAACCACGAGCAACACAACAACACAGTATTTAACTCTGGTGATGTTCGAGCGAGCTTCAGATTTCTCAGCATGTCTCTTGCTCAGGGCAAGGGTCTTGTATTAAGAGTTTATCAACTGATGATGATGATGTCTGCTTCCATCCACTTATATTTATCATTTGGTGGACATCATTAATAAGAAAAAGATTCTTATCACTATCTTCTAGGCCTTAAAGAGTGTCACGAAAGGGAATTGAAGTTATTGTAATCTAAAGTTATCCTGGACCAAAAGATGTATCAGATGATACCAGGATAGTGCCAGATAAGAGATTGGTCTTACAAGAAATACCGCCTTTTCCTGAAAAGAATCAGGGCGTATTGACATCAAAGGTAGAATCCAGCTGTATAAACCTCCAGGTGTGACGAGAGTGGGTGTCCTGAAAGTCTATTTGCTCCCTTTCACGATTCTCTCCTGATATTATGTGTTACTGTTATTTTCTATTATTGTGGCTAATTATGCTAGGGGTACTAACAATTTATTTAACCTATACCGTTTATTGTTGTTTCCGTAACGTGCGATTTTTTTATATACCACTGACTGCTTTGACGGTCGGCGGCTAAGGATCAAAGAAGAAGAAGAAACCCAGCAGTAATAAATACAGGCGTTCCTCGGGGTTCTATACTTGGTCCTCTACTTTTTGCCATATACATTAATGACCTTCCACTAAACATCAAGCACTTCTCATGTGACCTGTTTGCAGACGACTGTTCTGTTTACATGAGTGATAAAAGTTGTAACACACTCGAACTTTCGTTACAAAAAGATACATATAATCTGATTAAGTGGAGCAACGCAAATCGCGTGCTAATAATTATCATTAAAACAAAATACATGTTAATATCAACTAGACAAAAATTACAAAATACAGAGAAAACAACACTTCAGATCTACATTGGTACCTCACTAATTGAAAACGTTAATGAACATAAAACTCTAGGTATAGTCGTAGACCAGCATCGAAATTGGAACTCACATGTACATGCACTGACCAAGCAAACGGCACAGAAAGTTTACCAGTTAGCTAAATTCAAACACTTCCTAGATGAAGACGCACGAAAATTGTTCTATTTATCTCACATACAAGCAAACCTTGACTATTGCTCCACAATCTGGGATGGTTGCTCAATGTCCAACACAAAGAGACTCCATTCACTGCAAAAGCGTGCAGTGCGTCTAGTCTCTGACAACTGCCTAACTCAGTGTGTAGATCTATAATAAAAATCTCCAAATACTGCCCTTAAGAAAGCGCCTTCTGTTTAACAAAGCTAAATTTGTTCACAAAATCCTATCACATAATGCTCCAGCTTATCTGTGGCCAGTGTTCTAATACAATGAAAGACGCAGTCAACGCTTTAACAAATTACACGTACCCAAGCCTAGGCTTGACTTATTCAAGAAAAGTTTAGCGTACTCTTGTAGTGAAATTGACAGAGATACAACGGTAAAATACCTCCAAAGATAACATGTAAGGATAAAAACATAATGCGTAGGCTGCTGATAGTACATGATCGCCCAGACCGCGGGTCATCACCCTCCATAAAAATTGACTTGCTAGACAGGAGGGGAACGGCGGATAAAAAGGAAAAAATATGACTGGAAAGATTGCGTGAGACTAGAAAGGCTAAGGAGACGCAATTGGGAGGGGGGGGCGGGGGGGGGGGGGGGGGGGGGGGGGGGGGGGGGTGGGCGTGGAGCGGAACGGAGAAAAGTCACGTTTCCCAAGTTGACATAAAGTAAGGAACTCGACAGAAGGGACCTTGGATATGTTACGCCACAGTCATTTATTGGTCGCTTTTGCGATACCAAGCCTTTGATTTGAATTCAGCGGCAGAACGCAGATGTTTGGAATATTACAAAAATTAAAAAGTAACTTTTTCGTAATATTAATGTTAGGAATATAAAAATTAGCTGGCCGGATGGCCCATTCTGAGCAGTGAACTAATATGTTCTTAATTTTACAGACGGATAGATAATATTGAAGATAATGACAAAAGACAGTGTTGTTCACATCAGCGACAGACTGTATGGAATAAAAAGTGTCGCTATTTGCACAAAAAAACACGACTTTGAGACGCAGGTGTTCAAATCTACTTAGTAGGGAAGCGAAGGGACATTGGTGGGAGCTGTGTCTAAATATAACTTTTAACGACAAAATTTTGGAGGGGAGAGAAAGGTTGGTTCAAAAATCAAGTACGTTTTTGAAAAAAAAAAAACAAGTAGAGACGGACAGACTAACAGATAAACATCCATACTTGACTGAAGCATGACTGAAATGACTTTAGGGTAGGAAATTTGAATTTGAAATAAACCTAGGCAGTGATTGGCCACAGACAATCATTTTATCGGCGCTCAGACGCGCAAGTGGGGCCATTCCTCAATAGTTGTTCGATGATAGACACAGTATTTTAAAGTGTGGTGATTTCCAAATGAAGGAAAGTGAAATAAGTTCAGGGACGCCATACTATAGCCAGCAGCTCAGCTGAGTTTTGCTAGCATTTCTGTGTTCTTTATTCATAATCTGGTAAGATTGAAATTATTTCTTTGTATATTTTGAATATTGTTTAATGTTCGAGTGATTTGATACTGCCATATCATAATCTAGCCTTACAAACACGTAGGGATTTGCTCTAGACCCCCCGCCCAAGTCAGGGTCTAGGGACCAACAATATACATAAACTCCAGCAAGGGTTAGGAAAGACAGATCAAGTGTTGAGAATAATGAAACATATTACCTATCCACTTTTAGGGAAGGAGACTAATAAATATTTTTCAGAATCTATAGTCTGGGAGGACCTATCTGATGTAAAACCACCATGGTAAATGTGCTGTTTGGTCAGAGAGATCTGACCTGTCTGTATGATGTGGTTGTTGTGTCCGTGTTGTGTCCAGACGTGGGTAGAGAATAGAATTTTGACACATAGCCAATACTTTGATTGCAGAGCTGTGAGTTTCAGTTGTCAACAAGGCGGTGTCCATTCAGTTGGTGATTTTACTCGAGTGTATCTGTGCAGTACGTTGTGACAGAGACCACTATTATTGCCCGCCAGCACGGAGAGGTGGGACCACCAGATTTCAGCACCAGAGCTACATATGCAAGTTGAGTGAGCCTCTGGTCTGCTGGAAGTTCACCAACGCCTTTTAGTTACTAATACCCCATAAAATTCCTGCAATTTACTGGACACTGTGTAGTCAATATAGACAGGTGTGATGAGGCCACCCCAACAGCACAAGCATTAACTATCCTCCCAAGTAGATGACTAATAGAACATTTTAATAAAACTAACTAGTCTAGTACTTATATATGTACACTCTTGCATTTATTATGTAACATTCCATGCATTTCTTTCATAAATTTTAAATCTTTTTTTTTTAAAAAAAAGTTCTGGTCAACATAAAACTTGATCCAGAACAAATAAATGTAATATAATTCTATCAAAAATTTTACACTCTTGAGTTAGTTCAGTGTATTATAATATTTGTTAAATATTATTATTCTGCTTAAATATCTGTGGGTGTAT